>JAQJVL010002626.1:0-88926 GCA_035578905.1 Stictocephala bisonia
AACGTTACATGATGTTAGACGTTACATGATGTTAAACGTTATATAATGTTAGACATTACATGATATTAAACGTGACATAATATTAGATGTTACATCATGTTAGCCGTTATATAATGTTAGATGTTACATGATGTTAAACGTTACATAATGTTAGACGTTACATGATGTTAAACGTTACATGATGTTAGACGTTACATGATGTTAAACGTTACATAATGTTAGACATTACATGATATTAAACGTGACATAATATTAGATGTTACATCATGTTAGACGTTACATGATGTTAGCCGTTACATAATGTTAGACATTACATGATATTAAACGTGACATAATATTAGATGTTACATCATGTTAGCCGTTATATAATGTTAGACGTTACATCATGTTAAACATTATATGATGTTAGACGTTACATAATGTTAGACGTTACATAATGTTAAACGTTACATAATTTTAGACGTTACATGATGTTAGACGTTACATAATGTTAGACGTTATATGATGTTAAACGTTACATAATGTTAGACGTTATATGATGTTAAACGTTACATAATGTTAGACATTACATGATATTAAACGTGACATAATATTAGATGTTACATCATGTTAGCCGTTATATAATGTTAGACGTTACATCATGTTAAACGTTATATGATGTTAGATGGTACATAATGTTAGACGTTATATGATGTTAAACGTTACATAATGTTAGACGTTATATGATGTTAAACGTTACATAATGTTAGACGTTATATGAGACGTTATATGATGTTAAACGTTACATAATGTTAGACGTTATATAATGTTAGACGTTAAATAATGTTAGACATTACATGATATTAAACGTGACATAATATTAGATGTTACATCATGTTAGCCGTTATATAATGTTAGACGTTACATAATGTTAGACGTTATATGATGTCAGACGTTACATAATGTTAGACGTTATATGATGTTAAACGTTACATAATGTTAGACGTTATATGATGTTACACGTTACATAATGTTAGACATTACATGATATTAAACGTGACATAATATTAGATGTTACATAATGTTAGACGTTATATGATGTTAGCCGTTACATAATGTTAGACATTACATGATGCTATACGTTACATGATGTTAGACGTTATATGATGTTAGACGTTACATAATGTTAGACATTACATGATGTTATACGTTACATGATGTTAGACGTTACATAATGTTAGACGTTATATGATGTTAGCCGTTACATAATGTTAGACATTACATGATGTTATACGTTACATGATGTTAGACGTTACATAATGTTAGACGTTATATGATGTTAAACGTTACATAATGTTTAACGTTACATGATGTTAGACGCTACATGATGTTTGAGTTTGAACCACCAAAACACGTGCTTGTTTCCAAAAACATTGATTATATACGTCATCAGCTCCAATGCCATTAGTTTTGTGTTTGAGCAAAGCGCCTTCAGCTTGCGAACGCAATATGGATACAGCATTCATATTGCCTACTGTTAAAACTCACGGCGTTCCCCAACAGTGCCTAGCCAGAGTATGTAATTGCAAGAAACACTGATCCCTAATCTATTTGCACATGTTTTAATAAGGTTTTACTGTTTGTTTATCGATCAGATATGTGAATTATGTTTGGGGAAGATGACAACCTGTCTGTTAAATGGTGATATGTATAAGAGATCAAGTAAGTATACACAGGAGTGTCCCAGAAATAAAGTGCCAAACTTGGGGAAATGGTTGTATAGGTCAAAATTAAGAGGAAATCAAGATTAATTTTTTCCAAAAACGCTTTGTCTACCGGATATCTGCCATTTTCTTTTTTTCGCAAAAGAATATTTATCTCTATGTTGGCTCAGTCGATCTTAATGAAACTTGCTATACTTGTTAGGATAATAGGGACCTGTTCTAAGAAAAAAATAAATTTGATACAATTTAAGATTTCAAAATGGTGGCCATTTAAAATTGTTAAACGGAAATTGCGAGAAAACAGCAAAAACTAAAAAAAATTCTCAGTACAATTTTTTTAGATAATTTTATTACCAGTATATCAGTATCAAAAGAGTTAGAATTCAACAAAAAATAACCAGACACATTGACATTTGTGTTTAGAGGCAGCAAAAAAGCTAAAAACAAATAGATGTTTTGCTACCTCTCAACATACATGTCAATGTATCTTGGCTTTTTTTGTCAGATTCTAACTGCTTGATGCTGACAGATTGGTAATACAACTATCCAAGAAAAGGTATTCTTAACATTTGTTTGTATATTTTGCAATTTTCCCACATTTTCGGTTAAAAAGTTAAAAATGGCCACCATTTTGAAATATTAAATTGAATCAAGTTTTTTTTTTTCTATTAAAATAGGTCTCTTTTATCCTAACACACATAGTGGGTTTTATTAGGATCGGTTGAGTCAACATGGAGATAACAATTCTTTTGTGAACAAAACAAAATTGCGGATATCAGGTAAACTTATCGTTTTTGAAAAAAATCTTATCTTCTTTTCATTTTAAACTAAATAATCATGTCCCGAAGTTTGGCACTTTATTTATGAGACACCCTGTATATGTTTGGTCTGTGGTTGTATTAATAAAAAAATTATTTTTTAACTAGCGTATTTCGTGTTGGTAAAAATAAAAAACATGCGAACGAAATAGAATACAAATTTATTATGATATAAGTACAAAATTTTCATAATATTGTCCATGTTGGTAGGCATCATGGCCCTCAGACATTTTCTGAATTAAGAGAGATGAGAGAGAGAGAGAGAGAGAGAGAGAGAGAGAGAGAGAGAGAGAGAGAGAGAGAGAGAGAGAGAGAGAGAGAGAGAGAGAGAGAGAGAGAGAGAGAGAGAGAGAGAGAGAGAGAGAGAGAGAGAGAGAGAGAGAGAGAGGAGAGAGAGAGAGAGAGAGAGAGAGAGAGAGAGAGAGAGAGAGAGAGAGAGAGAGAGAGAGAGAGAGAGAGAGAGAGAGAGAGAGAGAGAGAGAGAGAGAGAGAGAGAGAGAGAGAGAGAGAGAGAGAGAGAGAGAGAGAGAGAGAGAGAGAGAGAGAGAGAGAGAGAGAGAGAGAGAGAGAGAGAGAGAGAGAGAGAGAGAGAGAGAGAGAGAGAGAGAGAGAGAGAGAGAGAGAGAGAGAGAGAGAGAGAGAGAGAGAGAGAGAGAGAGAGAGAGAGAGAGAGAGAGAGAGAGAGAGAGAGAGAGAGAGAGAGAGAGAGAGAGAGAGAGAGAGAGAGAGAGAGAGAGAGAGAGAGAGAGAGAGAGAGAGAGAGAGAGAGAGAGAGAGAGAGAGAGAGAGAGAGAGAGAGAGAGAGAGAGAGAGAGAGAGAGAGAGAGAGAGAGAGAGAGAGAGAGAGAGAGAGAGAGAGAGAGAGAGAGAGAGAGAGAGAGAGAGAGAGAGAGAGAGAGAGAGAGAGAGAGAGAGAGAGAGAGAGAGAGAGAGAGAGAGAGAGAGAGAGAGAGAGAGAGAGAGAGAGAGAGGAGAGAGAGAGAGAGAGAGAGAGAGAGAGACGAGAGAGAGAGAGATGAGAGAGAGAGAGAGAGAGAGAGAGAGAGAGAGAGAGAGAGAGAGAGAGAGAGAGGGAGAGAGATTAAATTTAAAATTTTAAATGTTTGCTTTCTTAGACAAGTTCTTCTGAGGTTATTATTTACCTAGGTTACAATTTTTACATTTATAGTTAGTTATATTTGTGAAAAATAAAGTATTAGACGTAATTGTTAGAAAAATCATCATTCTGCGATGTGTAACAACACAAATATGGCCACTGGCCAAAACTATTCGAGCTATAAATGGAGGCAGAAAGAGGGAGATTGAGGCCAGGAGAGAGGGAGGGAGAGAGATAGATAGAGGGAGGGAGGGAGGGAGGGAGGGGCTAGAGATTTCGATAAATGCTTATCTTTACGATTTTCAATATTTTTTCTGTAGGTTGACACAGTGTAGTGATTTTGAAATATAAAATGATGTCCTTTGTGTATAACGTAGTAACAAATTTTTGTCAATTGGCCTTTATAATAAGAAATATACTTACTATTCCAAGGCTTCTGGGACAACTTGAAGTGTATATTAAGGGTCTTATTTACTAGTAGTGTATATAAAAGAAACGTTATGTACATTACCAAACATATTTTTTTAACACACGTAGGGTTATTATTTGTACCATCGTTATAATTAACAATTCACGCCGGCACTAGTGGCGCAGTGCTGTAATCCAGCTACTTGGGGACAACGTGTTTTGGAGGTTGTAGGTGTTTCTGGGTCCTATTAATACGGTCTCTATTGGCGTGATCACTAATAGAGAAGTCCATGTTAGGCGGTAGTCAATGTCCGGATGTTGTGTAGGGGAGAGAACAGAGTATCAGGCTTGCAAATTAGCTGACAATCAGACGAATATACGTGCTTCGGATTCCACGTGAAGCTGTAGTTGCCCTGATTATTGGGATATTTATAAATGGACCTTTCTTGGGATATTAATAAACAGTCGAACTCAGTTAGTAACCCGACTACACTCATCCTACACTTATGTAATCATTAATACGTACAATATCGTACAAAAAAAATTATGCTGGAGGCTCTTTTCTAAGAATCAGAATAAGAGTTAAGAACAGTGATGGCAAATAATTTCAATATATCGATATTTAGAAATATCAAAACATCGATATATCGAAATACCGCAAACCAAGTATCAATCTAACGATAATATCGAAAGGTAAATATCGATATATTGGGTAACCGATATATCGAATTGTAAATGATTTATCTGTTTAAAATTATGCACTAAATCTTATATCATGACAAAAAATATGAATCAAGTAGTGGTCTGTGAGATTAAATGAAAAAAAAAAAAAAAAACACAAAATAACTTAATTACTATAACTTTAATTATTATGTTAATTATAAAATAATAATGTAATAATGATTTGTAAGGCAACAGGTTAGGCATCCTAGACTCAGCGTTGCCAACTCACACACAACTTCATTTACCCGTTCCACCCACTGTCTACAATAAACTACATTTTAGTGCGTTTACCTGTCGTAAAAAATAAATAAAGTTACTTTATTATTTCAATGCATATTTTGTGCAGAAAATATCGATACTAATATATCGATATATCGACACGTATTTATCGATTTTTCTTTGCCATCACTACAAACCTCAGTAACTCATTAACATCCGTAATTGACAGCTCTGTACAGAAGGGAATAGCTCCAGTGTTGTGGTGCAAGGATCCATGAACGAGCGAATAATTAGTTCCCGCTGGAATCGCCCTTAGATATCGTATTATTTATTCATAATTCACAAGCTTGTCTTTCTTAGGGAGTTATCCAAATTGCACAACCACTATTTATTTTATTATCAAACCGTCTTGTTTAACTTTGTTTAGGTAATTCCCAACATTGATGTTCAATATTCAATTTTATATCGATAAAATATTTTTAACATCTCAGATAATAAAATAAATAAATCGTTCCAAAGTATTGGCACAAACTTTCCCCCCATATTAAACACCGAAAAATAAAAACTTTGAAAACTACAAGTTTGATTCTCAAATATGTTTTTTTTGATATAACTCAAAAACTGGTCAAGTTAGAGGCATGCAGTTTTTACTAAAATATTTTAAATTGTAATTCACCCTTATTCTGAAAATTTAATCAAAATAATTAAAACGGTTTTTGAGAAAATTCCACTTATGTATGTTTTTTGCCCATAAAAAACTAAAATATAATTTTAGTGTGAAAAAATGACCTGAAGAAATTAAATAAATACACCTACATACAAAATTTCATAAAAAATGATTCATACGTTTGGTCTCCAATGAACTGCACATACACACAGACAGACAAAAAATATTTCTTTTCGAAAAGACAACTTTTTGGGGTTCAAAGGACCCTAAAATTGATTTTCAGACTAACTTGTAAAATAAACTTTTTTTGGACAATCACAATACTTTCTCTATACTAACGCATATGAGAAAGTAAAAACGATGTACTCATTCATCACGAAATATCCGGTACCACTGAACAGATTATGATGGAACCCTGTGGGAAGTTAGATTTTGTATCGAGACCCACCAAGAAGGGATTTCTCAAAATTCATTTCCTAAGGGATATAAACAGCCTCTCAACGTTTGCTTTATTCCATGAGAGCAGCATTGGTATTTGTTTAATATAATAATCTATTTCTAAAAGCTCATACAAATGCATGAACATGACCCAAAAGCTTGGCTATTTTTGTTTTCATTTTGAAATGAAGTATCTAATGTTCTGACTTTTTGGTAATACTTTGCCATTTTTTGATAATGATTAATTCGTAATAGAAAGGCCTTACATATAAACTATTAATTTATTGGATTGCTTGATTATCAAATTGATTTTAAAATACTTCATTCAAGTTCAAATCTAACTATAATCGTAATATTTTAAAACAAATGTAATGGATTCGAAAACTACTGTTAATTTCACTAACCTCAGTATTATCAACTAATTGGTTTCTTATCTCTAACGCCCTGTTTATAGTATTTTGCTTACACAATTCCACCGCATTTTAAATATTCAAATGAGAATGGGAATTTCTTTAAAACTCGGGATTATTAAGGTATTTAAGTCAAAGTCCCATCATGATTTAGGTTGGCTTATCAAGCAGGATTAACAACAGGAAGAAATAAACTGGCGGAATCTTCACTGATTGACTGAGTAATGGCGGAGTCTTCACTGATTGACTGAGTAATGGCGGAGTCTTCACTGATTGACTGAGTAATCAAGGTAATATTGCTTAACTTTATTATTTGATAATTTTTTGCTGGGTTTTTTTTAAGGAGTGGCTGATATTCTTTTTAACTTACTCTGCCAATTCGTCATAGACTATTGGTCTTTGTGGGGAACGCACTTAGACATAGTAAAGGCGAGAACCAGAACATTACACGAATATCACTGATAAAAACTAAGTCAAGGCCAAGATTCGAACCCGAACTGTCTCAGATTGGGCTCAAAGTCTTGACGCCTTTAAGGGTGTTCATGCAGATGCCTGTTTCAGTTCACCAAGGAATTTAGTTTTAGATTTTATCGCAACTGTCGCTAGGAGTAGCAAAGAGAGCCTCACTAACACACAGACAACGTGGTCCACTTCCCTATCTCACCCTTATGCTCACACCTTCTCCACCTCACAAATTATACGAATACACATAACTTCCTCTTTTATAGTAAATTCTAGCGATCTAAATTTGTACAGATGTCGTTTGGTAAAAAAAGAAAAAAAATATTGGTTGCACCTAAAAAATAAATTCTTTTTAGCTTTATCTAACACTAAGTTGGTAATACCTTTTTCCACTAAATTCCCAAAATTTCGATATAATATATCACACGATTTTTTAGTGAGTGATGTACTTAGAAAGAGAAAAATACCTACTTTATGAGGCCATATCTTCAAAAAGAAAATTTATTCATTTTTCCCCTCAACACATTTATTACTAGGAAGACTAACAGTTTTCGAGCACCCTTTAGACCGCCTGGTCATCGACTCTCCCAATTATAAGAGTTAAAAAGCAATTTATTCTCCACATTTTGCTAACTTAGTTACTCATTTACATTCTAGGAACTCTATAAATTATATTACTGCTTTCCTAATTTTGTTTGTTTTCACAGAAAACCCCTAGAACATTTTTAATTTTTAGTTCTAACACAAGTAGGAGACTATATTTTGTTCTTCCTCAAACGTTCTACATATGTTTGATGTTCTACCTAGCGCGGGAATTGTTCTCCATTGGTTATCTTCACACTGGTGCCGAGCGCGTGCATAATCCTGCTTTTTATACTAAACTATATTTAGTGTTTTATTTAATCAAATAACAGACTGCCAATTACTGCAATCAAAATAAATGTAGAAAAACACATAATGTACAAAAATAATGTTTTTAAATCGATTCTAAAACCACAAATGATCGTTCTAAATCGATAATTGGTATTTGTTGGTTTGCTACATGATATATGTTTGTAATAATATAGCTTGAAACAACACAATTTCCATTTTACCACTCAGAACTTTGGTTATCTTGTTGTTGGATCACAAACTTATCCTATTATGACTTTAAACAATTAATCATTGAGTTAAAGCCAAAGTTTGTCTGACCACGGATGTTATATGAGTTTACGAGAAAGAATTCATTTGGATGAAATAAAATTGCTGTTCAAATTCCTAAATTACGTAAATTTGAGAAATTACGTAAAACTGTTGTACATATTCTTAGTTATCGTAAAATATTCACTATACATATCACCCGTTTATTACAATCAGTATTCATTTAAGTCCTGATAATAACTAACAAATCAAATAAGAAAAATTAAAATATAATGTTAAATTTACAAAAA
Organism: Stictocephala bisonia; assembly: GCA_035578905.1. Lineage (NCBI taxonomy): Eukaryota > Metazoa > Arthropoda > Insecta > Hemiptera > Membracidae > Stictocephala > Stictocephala bisonia. The sequence goes on from JAQJVL010002626.1 coordinate 8,375, forward strand.
CAGCAATCAGAGCTATAATTAAATTGAAAGATGCCCGAAAAAATAAAAAAGGATTATGTAAAAATCATTTTATAGAATAAATCATATTAACAGTTTATAGATCCTAACTACTCTCATAGACAAACAAAGTTTGTTCTATACGATGATTGTAAAGAGAACTAAATATTTATGCTTATAATAAAAGGATAGATTTATAGGTAAATATTACTCAAATACAGACTTAAAAAAATCACTTATAAATTAATTGGAGACATTTTTTATTCTCAACAACCACTAAATATATTGAAAAATACAAAACATTCAAATTGGAAGTTAAGAACAATATTTTGGAAAAAGCTCACTACTCAGTTGAAGAATATTTTGATCAAGTTAAAAATTTCATAATTATTCTCTGTGTAGATTTAAATTCTAATATTCTAAGTATATTGTAACTTAAAATACACACAATATTATATGTTGTTACATTATAAATTAAGTGAAATAAATCTTTAACTAGTGAAACAATTCACAATAAATACATCGATGAATTAATAACGTGAAATACCTAGTTACTTTCTGAACGAGGTGAGAACAGCAGGCCTTCTCTGATAACCAGATGGGAATAACTCAGTAGTCACAATACTGGACAAAGCACAAAGAGAAATAAGCTCTATCAGACCATAGAGGAAGCAATTTTGACGCTTGTGTGCGACGCTATATGTGTGAGTAACTGGCTGAACCTCCATGGTGGGGGAAGTTATTTGACTCATAGAGGTGGTTTTGAAGTAATTAAGTTTAAAAACAGTTCACATGGAATATTAATCTCATATATGTTTATAAATGGACTTTTTAAGTATTATTAAAATTGAATAGATAATCCGTAAGTAATTATTAAATAAAAGTAATATTCTTTTCCAGAACTGCTTGTTTATATCCTAGATTTCATAATACAACCATGTACATGGTGTTCCTTTTAAAACGCAACCCTTGATTTGAAATGGGTTGAATTTTAATACAATACTGTACATACAATTAAATATACATATATAGTAAATAGAATGGGTTCAATACTGTTCGAAAGCATCTTGACATAAAACAAACGATTTTGTTTTAAACACAATAAACACTCAGTGGTTTTTGCTCAAAACCATGTTCCTAACCTCAACTTAATGACATAGCACGAAACGCAAATAAAATGAACAACAATATAACAATTTAAATCAGCTGATAGCCAAGGAAGAGGACGAATCAGGGCTACCAACCGATGAACTTATAATTATCTTAAACCTTCATTTTCTATACTTGTAAACAGGGTTGCGTTTTAAAAGAAACACTCTGTATTTGATTTAATTTAGATGAAATGATAAAAAAATATGCATGGCTCTGTAGTACTAATTATGGGTAGAAATATAACACTATTTTAATACTTATTTGGAACAATCAACAATTAAAAATTGGTTGAAGCTAAATTTTTTGTATGTAAATGCTAAAAAATTGATTATTGTCATTTGAATTAATACTTGCAATAATTTATTTATTTACCCTTAAACCACCAATCATCAATATATGGACGCACGGATTTCAAATAATTTAAACATGTGTGTATGGGTGAATGTAATCTCTGTTACTGCTAAAGTAATGCAATCAGTAAAATGTAAATCAGCTGATAGGTGGAAGAATAACCAGGGCTACCAACTATGAATTTGTAATTATCTTAAACCTTCATTTTCTGTACTTGTAAATAGGGTTGCGTTTTAAAGAAACACCCTGTATTAGCAAACACTTTAGCCTTCCTGAATAACATAAAAACATATGTATACAAGTCAATCCGTACAGCGAGTCATTTAAAAATTGCATTTGTAATTTTTAGTTTCAAGATTAGATGGTGAAGGTGGTTGGAAGGGACGTCAGTATTTGCGAATGTAGGGAGTAAGTTGGCACAGGGAAAAAAGAAACTGAGGTCGCTTTTTATGGCCGCAGCGACCGCATTAGTAGACGTTATATAGAGATTATAACTAATGTACATCTTTATACATTTGTAATAACAGTTACTACGTTTAACCGTGTAAGGGAGGAGCTGACAAGGTGCTGGCCCTGCCATCCGCATGGCAAACTAGAGAAATAACTACTCGACATACTAAGTTTACACGCTTTTAGCGCACTGTTCAATTCGACCTCTGTTTATTTCTTTTCTGTGGTAATGGAAAATCGGTTCCCACGAAATTTCCAGAGCTAGGAGGAAGATAAGAAGCTTGATTGGATTCATTTTAAGGCTTAAGAGCCAAGAGTGGGGAGCTAAGTTAATGTACAAAATGACATCAGCTCCGTCCCTCTGACCCTTCAAGATCCAACTATTCTCTATCACATTGTCTTCTTTGTTTATATATAATAAACGTCTTCTTTACATATAACAGCGGTATATGCACATACTTTCTTCCTGGTGTAAACATTGAGTATTGGTTATTTGGATATAAACCCGTATATTTTTTAAATAGTTAGAAACAGATGTAAATAAAAAAAAAAAAAATAAAAACGTAGTAAAAATGCCTTTGAGGGACTGAAATTTGAGGAAATATACAGTTTGTATCATTGATGTTCTAGAACAGGGGTTCCCAAACTTTTTTGTACCACGCCCCCCTCTGGTTATTTGGAGACCCCCCACACCCCCCTACACATATCAGCTTTCCATTTTGCAATACCCTATTTCCACGGTGCCGTACATACCAATCCTACTTGTACAAGTATGTGCCTACTTGATACGGTGAGTAGGTAGATTTTTCGATCACTGTTGAATGCAGTAACGCAGAATGGAAAGATTTAATAATTGTACGTATGGTGAAAATTAAAACAAGTATTACATGAAAAACGAATATAATTACTGATACAAAATTTAACATTGTAACACAGATACATTTTCAATTTAAGGAAGGTGAAACAATAGGCCTACCTACTTACAAAAACAAAACATAAAATGTAATTTAGTGAGATGGGTGCGCTTGCATGTTCTGGATAAGTTGACAGATCCTGGGTTGAGTTTCAGACAAAGCACAGCGTAGGTCACTTTCGACATCAAGTTTGTTGCGGTACTTGGTTTTGATCGCCACAAGAGTTGAAAACGCTTTTTCACACATGTATGTTGTTGAAAAAGGCAAGTACATCCGAACAGCTTTCTCTGAAACACTGGGGTAAACTTTTAAGTACTTTAACCAAAATGAGGGCTTGTCCATTTTGTCAAAATCGTATCTTGCAGCAGAGTCATTTTTTATTTCTATTCCCTCCTCTTGCAACTCTTCTGGCAGCAACTGTATGTCCATGTTGAACGGGTCGGTTGATAGTTTGTAAAACTCCTCTGACAAGTTAGGAAAGTACCTGCTGAACTCCTCCTTGAGGTTCTTCAAATGGTCAATTATCAAGTTTTTCAAAAGCGGTCCTTCAAAACGTCCTCAAAACATACTTCTTCTGAGACTGACACTACTTTGCTGAAACTTGAATAGTTGCTGGGGTTCATTGACACTTTACGTATCCAAAGTTGTAGTTTCTCAACGTACATCTTGATGGCATCCCGATGTGTTACTATATTTGAGTCTGCACCTTGCAGTCTCAAGTTTAGGTTATTTAACGTGCCAAAAAAGACTGATAAATAGACCAAAATCACTTGGTTACAGGGTTTTTTGAACTCTGCACTAAGCTCGTTTTGTTTCTGCTGTGCCAAAAACGTTATCACTTCATCACGGAGTTCAAATAGTCTTCCTAACATATTGCCTTTTGATAGCCATCGTACTTCTGTATGAAATAGCAGCGTTTTGTAATCACTTCCTAAATCTTCACACAGAATTTTAAACAGTCGAGTATTTAATGCACTGTTCTTAACGTAGTTGACTACTTTAATACAAAGCTTTAAAACAGCATTGAGTTCGTTAGGAAGAGTTTTTGCTGCCAAGGCTTGGCGGTGAATAAAACAATGAATCCCAACCACATCAGCTTTCTTCTCTTTGACCAACTGCACAAAGCCTGAACGAGAACCCAGCATTGAAGGAGCACCATCTGTGCATACACCAATAAGTTTTTGCCAAGAAAGTTCGTGTTTCTTAAAAAAGTCTGATACTGCTTCCATCACATCTACAGCTTTAGTAGTGGTCAACAGCTCAGTAGAAAACATCAGTTAATCCTTCATTCTTTCATTTTCAATGTAACGAACATATACAATCAAATGAGAGCATTGTGCTATGTCTGTACTCTCGTCAAGCTGGATAGCAAAAAACGGGGTTTTTTTATTGCATCAACCACCTGGTTTTTAATGTCCTCGGCCATATCATCAATGCGGCGTTTTACGGTGTTGTCTGAAAGTGGTATTTGTGATAGCTTTTGCCTACTATCAGTTCCAAGGACAACATCGGCTGCTTTTAAAAGGCACGGTTTAACAAGCGTTTCACCAATAAATAGTGTGACTTTTCTTTTCCTTAGCAATAATAAGAGATAATTCATAGGAAGCTTCAAGCACTTTTAGAGATGACTGAGCAGCAGATCCAGTGCTATCTAACTTCATGCGCTTTAAATTCTTAGATTTTGCAGCGAAAAACTCTTTAGGTTTGTCCTTTAAAGAGGCATGTTTGGTTGACAAATGTCTCAGAAGACGATTAGGCCTCATCGCGTCATTGCTTAATACCTCATAGCAAATAATGCACTGAGGGTGATTAACATTATCTTTAAGCAAGGAAACAAACCCATATTGAATATAATCGTCAATATACTTGCGTTTCTTTGCCGTGTTCATCTTCTCTGATTCAGCTTCACACAGAACTCACACAACACAAAAACAATTACTCCAATTCAAACGTCGCAGCAATTACAGAACACCCACAATACAGCAAACACGCTGACTGATAATTCACGGAACATACCACTGTACATGTATGGGTGGGCGGGTGGGTCAATACCATTGTACGTGTATGGGTGGGTGGGTGGGTCAATACCACTGTGCGTGTATGGGTGGGCGGGTGGGTCAATACCACCGTGCGTGCATGGGAAGGCGGGTGGGTCAATACCACTGTACGTGTATGGGTGGGTGTGTTAATACCACTGTACGTGTATGGGTGGGCGGGTGTGTTAATACCATTGTATGTGTATGGGAAGTCGGAGTATTTTGGCCAACTTAAAAAACGAAGACAAAAACATTCTTTGTCTCACATGATATCAAAACACTGTTGTAACCATGTGCACCTGTTGAATGAGGAAAATCTAGTAAACGAGCAGAACTAAATATTGAGTCATCAATAAATGTCTGTCATTTACCACTGTACGTGTGTGTTTCATTTACCACTGTACGTGTGGTGGGCGGGTGGGTCATATACCATTGTACGTGTGTGGGTGGGCGGGTGGGTCTGATCTGATTGAGACACTGACGATGACATTAAACTGTCAGAATTCAATTAATCTCTTCCTTGTTTCATGGAAGACAAAAATTAGTTCTCCTTGGTTTGTGCGCTGTGATAGTTAAGGAATTAATTTAGTAACATACAGTCTGTATACGGTAGGGTGGCGCACGGACCCGCCAGCTACCTGTGTCGGTCCTTTCCTCCCCCCGGCGCTCGCGGCTGTTTCCTTAATGAGTCACCAACTAGCCCCTCTAATAGAATTATTAACTTTTTTTACTTTCTCATAATATATCAATTTTAATAGAACATTTGTAAAGTACTAACAAAACTAAGAAAAGTGATATAAACACGATGTGCTTTGATTATAAATAATGGTCGAAAGTTATTTTTTTAGCCGGAATACTGTATGATTTGTTAAATGTTTTACATTTCTCATACAACGTTATCATGATACGATATTATTTTAAGAGTACTTTGAAATAAGGTACGGTACTCTTGCCTTCTCCCATAGTCGTGCAGTGTGCAGATATGGGACATGGGACAACAAGACTGGTTAGGACATTGAACTTGTTGATGACTAACCGTAGTCTAATATGTGCGCTAATATTTTTCCGCGAAGGGGTTGGTGATTCACCACTCTTAGCAGTAATGGTTGTCCAGGGTGCCAGGGTAGTTTTCAGTTAGATGTGGATACTTCCCGTGATAACTTGTAACGAATACATTACACATAGTTGGTTTATTTATTATTTTTTTAATTGTTTAAATAGTTTAATTTTTTTCCAAGTGATATTTTTTTGTTTAGTGAATGTTTTAATTTTTTGTGCACGATTATGCCGCCATCAAGTGAAAAACGTGGGTTTACTTATAACTCTCAAGCCAGAACTATAATTGCATCGGTGTTACATTACTTTGAGCGGGAACGTGACAACAAAGGTCCATTATTAGATGTGAAAAAAGTATCTGAAAGAGTGGTCGCCGCATGTAACATTTCACGAAGAACATTGGTGCGGATCAAGTCGCAACTAAAACAAGCAGTGGAAAATGAAGGAAACTCTAGTGTCAACCCTCAAAGTTTTGAAGAAACGGATCAATCACCAATACCTGAATCAGCTGTAAGTAATAAATCCAGGCAAAATACTCCTAGACCTACCATCCCTAAGCTTACTACCCCAAGAAGAAGAAAACCATACAAGTCAATAGTTACACAGCTAGACGATTTTGAGAAAACTGCAATTAGAAACCACGTTTTTAGCTACTACAGACGCCGAGAAGTCCCTACCCTCCGAAAGTTAAAAGTAAGTTTACGAACAGCGGGTTTGTTTGATGGTTGTATACGAACACTGGCAAAAATGTTGAAAACTATCGGATTTAAATGGAAAAAGTTAGACAATAGAAAAGTTCTCATGGAGAAACCCTCAGTTGCTCTTGCTAGGTGCCGATATTTGCGAAAAATTCGGGAAATTGACTATAAAAAAGTTATTTTTCTGGATGAAACATGGATCAACGCCAACACTTCGAAAGACTCAGGATGGACAAATGACAGTGTAAAGTGTTCTGTAAATGCCCCTTTAGGAAAAGGAAAACGTTTAATAATTTGCCATGCAGGAGGCTTTAACGGCTGGATCAAGTCGCCACCTCTGATATTCCAGTCAAAAAAAACGGTCGAATATCACGAGGAACTATACAGTCTTGTAAAGCTGCATAAGGAACAAAGAAAATCTTACGTAATAGATAAAGAAGCCTGTAAGCGTGGGTTTAAAGTAATCAGACTGCCACCGTACCACTGTAATTACAATCCAATTGAGCTGGTTTGGTCAACTTTGAAGCGGTATGTAGCAGCAAGGAATACTACATTTAAATTGAACGATGTTCAGGATTTGTTTATGGAAGCTGTAAACTCCTTCACCTCAGAAGATTGGCGCAAATGCGTTGAACACGTCAAGAAAGAAGTCGAGGCAGACTGAACAAACAAAGGACTTGATGACGTCAGTGTCCAAGAACTAGTCATTAATCTGGCCCCTGGTGAATCGGATGACAGTGACTGGGATAACAGCGATGACGATGACGATCTGGGAGTGTCACCTCTAGAGTAATCAGGTAAAATAAAAAATAAAATCTATTTACCTAGAAAATTTTATTGGACGTAATATATATGATTACAAAAAGGGTATAAAAATATGATAATAGTATACAGTAAAACAAAATAATTATCTTCAAATTTACAGAGACTTTAAACGTTTTTTTTAAATATAAGTAGAGTATAATAAGATATTACTACTTCTTTATTAGTCATGACAATAAGGTTGCGATGATTGATGAATAGCGGGTACTGTAACATTTCAATGTATGCTTTAAAACATTTTAATGTCATTAGAACTAGTAATAAAATATAACGAATGGTAAAAAATTAACTGCAATCTTAAAATATTGTATATTGGTTTTAGCGCGATTTTGTTTTATTTCAGTGTCACACGGAAACAACATGGAAGATAAATGGAAAATGCTCAACTTCTGGACACTAAATACTTTGGCTTGAAGAAGATTACTGGGAGTAATATAAAATAATGTTGATTTATTAATCAAATAAACTGTAAAGTATGTAGTGTTGCTTATTTAATGATATTTTGGCTGATTAAATAGTATGCGATAACATAGTTTTAAATTATTCTACCTTTTTTCAAAGAACTCTTAAAATAATATTGTATCAAGATTAGGGAATTATGAGAAATATAAAACATTTAACAAATCATACAGTATTCCGGCTAAAAAATAACTTTCGACCATTTCGTTATTTATAATCAAAGCACATCGTGTTTTATATCACTTTTCTTAGTTTTGTTAGTACTTTACAAATATTCTATTAAAATTGAGATATTATGAGAAAGTAAAAAAAGTTAATAATTCTATTAGAGGGGCTAGTTGGTGACTCATTATGGAAACAGCCGCGAGCGCCGGGGGAAGGAAAGGACAGACACAGGTAGCTGGCGGGTCCGTGCGCCACCCTACCGTATACAGACTGTAGTAGTAGTAGTAGTAGTAGTAGTAGGAATTAATTGGCACAACGGACTGGCGAACGGACTAGTTACAACGCAAGCACTGAACAAACTGCAAGGTTATTGACATTGGATTGAAGATGCGGTGGGGGTGGGCGTGGTAGGGGTGGGGGGACACTCGCACTCATGCCAAGGCCAAACGGAGGTATCGGTACACACACCCGTTGCGTCTGACAGTAACTGCTATGGAGGGGGACGGTTTTGAGAATATTGAACTCTTGTGTGTTTTGATCTGTTTTATTTTAAACAATGGCTTTAATTTTTTACAAACACTTGACCATTATGTCAAGTGAATATTCTTTATGTGGAAGCGTGGAAATTGGTAAAAAAACGTGGAAATTGAAACATTACAAAAACAATTTTGAAAACCTAGAAAGTTATTTTTGTAATTTTTTTTATTTATTTCATTTGGGTGTCACGCCCCCCCTGGACTTTCTCCACGCCCCCTCAGGGGGGCGCGCCCCCCAGTTTGGGAACCACTGTACTTCTCTAGAAGAAAGATTTTTTTTAATTCCATCAGAAATGGCCTTTAAAGGAATCCTTTTATCTTATAAGAACAACATTAAAAATAATTAACATTAGCTAGAAAAAAAGGAAAAAACACAGCTTCTATAGTATTTAATAGTAGGAGGTACAGTTAACCACCTAATATGAATGTAATGACATACCAAGGCCGAAGGCCGAGGTGACATGAGCTCAGATACTAGCAGAGTGGGCAAGGTAAGTGTGCAGGATTGTTCCCTGTTATCTTAATTGGAAAGAGCAAATATAAAATACTCTAAGAATTTTAAAACAAAACTAATAGCTGTAGGTGAACAATGTAGAAGAGATGAAAACATTAAGCAGCGAGCCTATGGTTTGCTAATGGTTACAGACTCCAGCCATATACTCACCTGGGTTATCTGCCCCCTGTCACAATATCCGGAGACCCCTCCCCTGGTGTCTGGTAATTGATGTTTATTGGAGGATTCTCTGTAAGGTCTGTCAGCTACTACAGTGACATTTGTAGGGTTGAACCAAACGGAGAATCGGGTTACAAAATTATTGTGGAACATTTTTATTTTAAGAAATCTTGGATAAATGGTTACTATATGAATTTTAGTACTCACAACCCTTAAATTTCACATAAATTTATAAAAAGTCTTTTACTGATATCAAAAGTTTATTTTTAATTGGTTTATAGCATAACTGGTCAAAACCAACCTTCATAAGCTAAGTGTTCTTATTTCGATCCAACCAGAGTCAAAACGAAATTTGGATCAGATCAGCTGATACCGGATGTTAATTAGTAATTGGATTATTAGTCAAGGACGCTTTATAAGACAAAGTATGCCTTAGGAATGACAAAGACTACATTCGCACATCACACTCATCACACTTATTCAACATCCATATCTATAAAAGGCAAAGCCCTTGCTAATTTATTGACTAATTTACTGTAATTACTAAATATCCAACTTCTAATATAGGTAGAGAGCTGACATTTTGAAAACTGTTTCTTTAGGTCTTAAAAAGGACAACTAAGCAGATTTTATGCCGGTATCCCCATAGGGCTCCACCCCATAGGCCTTCAACATTACCATATTATGCTTATGGAAAAAATTAATTGAACAAATGAAATACAAATATTCAAAAGCTGTAGTTTTTTTAACAAACCGCAATGTCACACCAAAGGTTTGGTTTTAACGATATAAAAGTTAGCAAAAAAATATTTAGTAATTATAGAAATTAAATATATGTTTGTCTGTGTGTATATCAGGAAGCCGTTTAAATACCTGTCAAGGTAATAATTCCTGTTAAAATCCTTTTTAAATCAGAAGACATACAAGAACATAAAACTATCAAGTAGTTTTACATACGTTAAAGATAATATATCTGAAAACACATTTGATAAGGATTACTAATATTTTGAATACATTTTGGAAGAAAATCCATTGGATTAATTTCATCAGTATTATGTTAACTCATTTTAATTTGTTTTACTGGTAAGACAGTACAAATCATAACGTATGTTTTCTGGCAAACTACCATTGGTATTTTAATTATTATGCTTTTCAATATAAAGTTTAATTTACAGTACAAGTAAACGTCACACAACACAAATTTATTACAATATAAGTACAAAATGCACAAATATATTACAATATAAGTAAATTAACCTATGTAACATAGGTGAAATACCTCACATTATATGGACAAAAACGTTTTTCAAACTTAAAATTATAATATCACACAATTATTTTATGTATACGAGTAATTTACGTTAATAGAGAGATAAAATATTATCTATATTGAAAAAAAATTCGTCCATGCCGTATGAATTAAATCAATAATATTTTAAATAATCATAGCTGAAAAAATATTTACGTTATTTATTTAATAGTTTGCGTATTATTTTTGGATAAGTTTTTATCGACAGTAAAATATTATAGATATTGAAGAATCATTTGATATTTTAAATTTGTGATATTTCAATAAGATTATTATTATTCTCGATCATTTTCAAAGAACTAACTGTCTTATGTAGTAATTTTATACAATATAAGACATTTTGAAAAGAAAACTCGACTATGAAATCATGTGAAAGTACGCCGAATGATAAAACCCAGTCCTATATTGCTATTATAGGAACAAATACGAGTTGAGAATTGAGTTATCATAAATTAAGTTAAATTAAGCGATAAACGTATGTAAATGTCTAATACTTAGTTTTTCAATGAACTATTTTCTTAATTGTTAGGTAGGTTATGATTAATAAATTGGCTTTCTTATAAATTGTCAAATGATATACATACTTTAATAAATCGAAATCACACTCTTCTTGCATCTTGGTTTATTTTTTTGGTCATTTTCTTCAGTGAAATGTAACTACATAAAGAAATTCAGTTTCAGACATTTAAATGATGTATTGAAAAAAATTTCCTAGTTTTTAATTGTATTTATTTTGTTTAAAATTGATTCATACTTTGCTTATCAGCGATACTGTACTAAAATATTAAGGCTATCTACAAATAATTTTTATTCACTGTAAGATAAAAAGTTCCAAATTTAATAGTTAATTAAGTATTGCATTAAAGTTTAAAACTGCTATTAGCTTTCTTTTACATTTTTCTTCTTTTAGTTTTGTAAACTTCACTGTCTATGAAAGCTTATTTTATTTTACTGTAGTAAATATTTCACCTGTGTACGGGAGATAATACGGTTTGATATTGTATCTATAATTAACAATCGCCAAATCACACATGTAATTATGGTCCACGTAGAGACTAATTAATGGTAATATATCAGCTGATTACCCTCATTATGCCATTAACTAGCCGACCTCCCAGTTCCTGGATTTAATTACAATAAAGCTTATCTAAATATATACAATCAAAAACGATGTACACACACGTCACGTAACATCCAGAGCAGATTTTATCGAAATTTGGATGGAAGTTATATTATGAACCATAGAAACCTACTAAGAAATAATTTTTCAAAGTTCCATCCTTAAGGGGTAGAAACCACATCTCAACTTTTCTTTTTATCATAAGAGTAAAATTCACGTTAATTTATTAATTTGTTTGAAACAGGTGATACGAAAAACATGAAAATGACTAAAAAATTTGTCAGGGTTGGTTTTTATTGTGAAATGATTGATCCAATTTCGACTAACTCAGTCATTATTGCACTAGTTTTCATCCCTCTAAAGTAGATTTATAGGGTTTTATAGGCTATAAAATATTGTTATCTAGGAGAACGGCAGCAGGCTGAGCTATTATATTGAGGGAAGGTTCAGCAAGCGTAGAGAATCACCCTGTAGCAAAGCGAGGACTATCGACTAATACACATATAAAAGCCACTATTTTATTTTGATTTTGAAATATGTATAAAATTATACATATTTTTGTAATGAATAATAGTCGTCCCCCACTTGTTTTATGAATTATTATTTCCCAAATGGATGATCTCCAAACTAATGTTTGTAATATGGAAGTAATGGTATGATTTTGGTTCTTTTAGAATGATAATATAACATTTTAACCATGATAATATATAGTTTTTGGAATACTACAATTTATTATTTAATAACGTGTTTAAAGATTATAGTTTTAAAACAGATTTGTCAACTTATTTGCGTTTTAAGTTTATGATTTAATAGGTCAAACAGAGCCGAATCACATTCATACGAGTTAAAAATATATATACAACACACTTCATGAACTCTTCCCTAATTTTATTGTTTATTTATGACTATACTTTTTGACAATTTCTTAAAAATGTAGTTTTATGAACTAATATTAGACAAAATATTGTTGAGATTTAAAGTGGATATTGTATAGAATATCATAATCAATTAAAAAAATCCAAAAGACGATGTAGATTTTCTCTCTAAAAAATATACTCAATGAATATTTTCCTTGAAATCATCACATGTTATTTATTGTCATAATAACTAAAAGGACCTCTGCAAACTAGCTAGCTGAGAATCCACCATTAGTGGCAAAAACCGTGGTAACGCTGTAATATGTGGTGTTGACAAAATCCTTCCTTGGGGAATCACGTGATTATTGATTCAACACTAGAAGCCACCACAGTTTTACCGATTTTCCGTAAACTGATAAGCTTTTACACTTTGAAGAAATAAATTTTGTGTCATTAAATTTTGATACAAGGGGACACAACTGCACGCTTTTGTGCCTTCATCTTCCTTCGCTGCGCTCGTTTAACCTTGGCCTTCGGCCTCGGTCTATTATTCGTGATTAAATTGACAACAGAAGCAACAGAACAAACATTTAGAACTGTGTTTGTTTGACAGTCATGTTTTAATTTCTATACAAATCGGACGATTTAAAATGCATACTAAAAATATGCAGTGTATACACCTCTAATATGTACATTTATATATCGTATTAAAACATGTATGTTCAATTAACATACAGTCCTGATATGTAAAGGCAGCTTATTTCAATTCTCTTCTTATTCTGAGCGCAAACCTCCCTTAAGTAATTTCTGATGCAATCTGAGTCCAGTTGAATTATTAAACCTGAAAGTTCATTCTTTTATAAAATATGTTTTAAAAACTATAATTTGTTTTCTGTGATTCAAGAAACAAAAGTATAAATTCTGCCAAATTTACCCTTCAGAGTTGATCAGCCACCTGTGTCCACGTGTGTCCAATCTATGTTTAGTAATTTCATAATTTTAGCATAGAAAAATAATCACCGAGGAAGAAATATAAAGAACTGAATGAGCTATTTTATGTATTGTGAAGTTTAAAATGTGTTTTCGTTTCTAGGATCTCATTAATACAAAAGCTTTAGCCATTCTAACAAAACTAAAACGAGCTAGGAAGTAAAGCTCAAACTAAAACCTAAACTTATCTCGATACTAATACGATAAGAAAGCTAAGCTAAATTAGCTAGATTAACTACAAAATTTTTATTTTTAGATTATTTACATTTTATGCTAAAAATGACATAAAACAAGTAAACTTACTCAAATTGGACTTGGAAACGCGTTGTAACTCTAGTGTAGTTTCTGGTGCCAAATAGACACTGATGGATCACCGGAGATTCCCAGCAGCCCTGGTGGGCTGAGAGTTGCTTATCTAATGTAAAATTACCAAGACTAACTCTACTGTATTTGAAAAGGCTAGTGTCACGTGGTGGGTTTTGACATAGTCATTGAAGACATTATTACAAATTTACGATAGTACTAGAATAGGGTATGCTGGTCAACACCACTGTATTATGTATATGCGGAAGGGTATGTGGATCATCACTACTATAGTTGTATGAGAGGGTGGTTGGTTATTAGTATTGTGTGTGTACGGAAGGGTATGTGGATCATCACTACTATAGTTGTATGAGAGGGTGGTTGGTTATTAGTATTGTGTGTGTACTGAAGGGTATTTGGATCATCACTACTATGGTTGTATGAGAGGGTGGTTGGTTATCAGTATTGTGTGTGTACGGAAGGGTATGTGGATCATCACTACTATAGTTGTATGAGAGGGTGGTTGGTTATCAGTATTGTGTGTGTGTGTGTGTGTGTGTGTACGGAAGGGTATGTGGGTCATCACTACTGTAGTCGTATGAGAGGATGGTTGGTTATCAGTATTGTGTGTGTGTGTGTGTGTGTGTGTGTGTGTACGGAAGGGTATGTGGGTCATCACTACTATAGTTGTATGAGAGGGTGGTTGGTTATCAGTATTGTGTGTGTACTGAAGGGTATTTGGATCATCACTACTATGGTTGTATGAGAGGGTGGTTGGTTATCAGTATTGTGTGTGTACGGAAGGGTATGTGGATCATCACTACTATGGTTGTATGAGAGGGTGGTTGGTTATCAGTATTGTGTGTGTACTGAAGGGTATTTGGATCATCACTACTATGGTTGTATGAGAGGGTGGTTGGTTATCAGTATTGTGTGTGTACGGAAGGGTATGTGGATCATCACTACTATGGTTGTATGAGAGGGTGGTTGGTTATCAGTATTGTGTGTGTACTGAAGGGTATTTGGATCATCACTACTATGGTTGTATGAGAGGGTGGTTGGTTATCAGTATTGTGTGTGTACGGAAGGGTATGTGGATCATCACTACTATGGTTGTATGAGAGGGTGGTTGGTTATCAGTATTGTGTGTGTACGGAAGGGTATGTGGATCATCACTACTATGGTTGTATGAGAGGGTGGTTGGTTATCAGTATTGTGTGTGTACTGAAGGGTATTTGGATCATCACTACTATGGTTGTATGAGAGGGTGGTTGGTTATCAGTATTGTGTGTGTACGGAAGGGTATGTGGATCATCACTACTATGGTTGTATGAGAGGGTGGTTGGTTATCAGTATTGCGTGTGTACGGAAGGGTATGTGGATCATCACTACTATGGTTGTATGAGAGGGTGGTTGGTTATCAGTATTGTGTGTGTACTGAAGGGTATTTGGATCATCACTACTATGGTTGTATGAGAGGGTGGTTGGTTATTAGTATTGTGTGTGTACGGAAGGGTATGTGGATCATCACTACTATGGTTGTATGAGAGGGTGGTTGGTTATCAGTATTGTGTGTGTACTGAAGGGTATTTGGATCATCACTACTATGGTTGTATGAGAGGGTGGTTGGTTATCAGTATTGTGTGTGTGTACGGAAGGGTATGTGGATCATCACTACTATGGTTGTATGAGAGGGTGGTTGGTTATCAGTATTGCGTGTGTACGGAAGGGTATGTGGATCATCACTACTATGGTTGTATGAGAGGGTGGTTGGTTATCAGTATTGTGTGTGTACGGAAGGGTATGTGGATCATCACTACTATGGTTGTATGAGAGGGTGGTTGGTTATCAGTATTGTGTGTGTACGGAAGGGTATGTGGATCATCACTACTATGGTTGTATGAGAGGGTGGTTGGTTATCAGTATTGTGTGTGTACGGAAGGGTATGTGGATCATCACTACTATGGTTGTATGAGAGGGTGGTTGGTTATCAGTATTGCGTGTGTACGGAAGGGTATGTGGATCATCACTACTGTAGTTGTATGAGAGGGTGGTTGGTTATCAGTATTGTGTGTGTACGGAAGGGTATGTGGATCATCACTACTATGGTTGTATGAGAGGGTGGTTGGTTATCAGTATTGCGTGTGTACGGAAGGGTATGTGGATCATCACTACTGTGGTTGTATGAGAGGGTGGTTGGTTATCAGTATTGCGTGTGTACGGAAGGGTATGTGGATCATCACTACTGTAGTTGTATGAGAGGGTGGTTGGTTATCAGTATTGTGTGTATGTATGTACATACCGGAAGGGTATGTAGATCATCACTACTGTAGTTGTATGAGAGGGTGGTTGGTTATCAGTATTGTGTGTGTACGGAAGGGTATGTGGGTCACACTACTGTAGTTGTATGAGAGGGTGGTTGGTTATCAGTATTGTGTGTGTACGGAAGGGTATGTGGGTCACACTACTGTAGTTGTATGAGAGGGTGGTTGGTTATCAGTATTGTGTGTGTACGGAAGGGTATGTGGGTCATCACTACTGTAGTTGTATGAGAGGGGGGTTTGTTATCAGTATTGTGTGTGTACGGAAGGGTATGTGGATCATCACTACTGTAGTTGTATGAGAGGGTGGTTGGTTATCAGTCTTGTGTGTGTACGGAAGGGTATGTGGGTCACACTACTATGGTTGTATGAGAATCACTAATTACAGAAGACATTAAACAACTAATCATATCACTTAGAGAACCTACATTACTAGGGATGGCAAATATTATCAACACATCGATATAAGTATAATATCTTATATATCTTATAAGTATAATATCACGTAACCAATCTATCGAATTGTAAATTATTTATATGTTTAAAATTATTCACTAGCTCTTATGCCACGACAAAAAATTAACTCTTGTTTACCTGTCACTATTTAGAATAGCCTACTGAATGTAAAAATTAATAGATTTATATACACGAAACAAATTGTGGTCTGTGGGGTTGAATGAAAAAAAAAATCAAAATAAGAATAGTTATACCTATAATTATTATATAAATTATAGAGGAATAACGTAATAATGGTTTGTAAGGTGATTGGATAGGCAGGCTACTCATCTTAGTGTCAGCGTGCCAACTCACACAGAACTTCATTTAACCGTTCCACCTAACAATAAACTACATTTTATTGCGTTAACCTCACGTAAAAAAAACTTGATAAAAATTCTTTATTTATTCAATGCATGTTTTATATGCATGCTATTTAATGTGTTTATTTAATCGTGATGATTTTAATTTGAGAAAATGACGTCAATAATACTAATATGATATATCGGACCGAACTATCGATATGGTCTATAGTATCTAAAGAAAATATCGATACTAATATATCGATATATCGAAACTTGTTTATCGATATTTCCAATATATCGATATATCGAAACGTATTTATCGATATTTCTAATATATCGATATTTCGAACAGTATTTATCGATATTTCCAATATATCGATATATCGTTGCTATCCCTAGCTACAATGAAACAGATCAAACCTAACAACGTAGACACAAGGTTGCCCAGGTTCTTCTAGTGGTGGCTGCGCGCAAGTATCAAGTTTAAACAACTAAGTACAGCTTACGTTCAAGTGGAGCTTTCGTGAAATTATTGCCGGCAACGTTTAATACAAGAAATGGACATAGCTTGTGCTAGTATAAAAAAATACAATTTCTCCCGCAAGTGGAATTTTCATGTATTTAAGAATTTATGTTTGTAAGTTTCTATGCAAGTTAGATGAGGCCAATACTAACGCAATCACTTGATGAAAACGCGGCTATAATCATTACTAACGTTCCCGAATAAAATCCATCAATCTACATTATTTTTGTTGAATATTTTAAAGAGATACCGAGATCTCATCTTCAACCTTTACTCTTCCCATTCCCCATAGCTATTTATCTGTGCGTATTATCAGAAAGAGTAAGGGAGAGAACCAGTACACAAGTTGAATATTACTGATAAAAACTTCCAGTCAAGACCAGGATTCGAATCTGCACCTTCTCTAACTCAGTGCTGACTAGGGATGGGAACGATATATCGATATATTGGAAATATAGATAAATACGTTTCGATATATCGATATATTAGTATCGATATATTCTTTCGATAATATCGGCTATATCGATATTTTGGTCCGATATATCATATCCCTAAATATTGACGTTATTCTCCCTACTCAAAGTCATCACGATTAAAAAAAAGCACATTTAAATTGCATCTTATGCGTACAAAACTTGCATTGATATAATAAAGTAACTTTAATATGGTTTTTTACGTGAGGTTAACTCACTGAAGTGTAGTTTATTGTAGACCAGTGGGTGGAACGGGTAAATTAAGTTGCGTGTGAATTGGCAACGCTGACTCTAGGATGCCTAGCCAGTCGCCTTACAAACCATTATTAAATTATTCTTTTTAATTAACATAGTAATTAAAGATGTAATTGTTATAACTTTGATTCTTTTTCATTGAACCCCACAGGCCACAACTTGTTTCGTGTAGATAAATGTTTTCATTTTAACATTCAGTAGCTATTCTAAATAGTGACAGCTAAACATGAACGTATTTTTGGACATGACATTAGAGTTAGTGCCATAATTTTAAACAGACAAATCATTTACAGTTCCATATATCGGTTATCCGATATATCGATATATTTATTTCGATATGATCGTTAGATCGATATTTTGTTTGTGATATATCGGTAATTCGATATAACGATATGTTTAAAATATTTGCTATCCCTCCTGACGCCTTAAACCACACTCCCAAAAGTGTACTAAAGTGTAAGGGATTACTGGTTTACTATTTAAGATAATAATGTAAGTTATAGTCTGAAAAAGGACACCCAAACTCCTACGTCAAAGACATGTAAATGGAGTTAGACAACATGGAGTTGGACTACCTAATTACATAGACAGATGAGATCCAATTCCAATCAATAACACAGGCATACGGGCTTCAATTACAATTAATTACAAAGGTAAATGCGTTCCATACAGTGAGGAATGATGGTGTATTAATGGTGGTAATGGTAGGTGTAGTGAGTGGTTCTTAGGGATGGCAACGATAAATCGATATATAGGAAATATCGATAAGTATGTGTCAATATATCGATATATATAAGTATCGATATTTGCTTTCGATAATATCGGCTATATCGATATTTTAGTCCCACATCACTAAATATTGACGTTATTAACTCTCCTCAAAAGTATCACTATTCGAAAAAAAAAACACATTTATATTGTATCTTATTCTTACAAAATGCATTGAAATAATAAAGTAACTTTATTCAGTATTTTTAAGTGAGGTTAACGCACTAAAATGTAGTTTAGTGAATTAATTTGTTAATTTTTAGTGTGTATAAGAAGCATAGTGGCATTTTTTAATGCCACTAACAAAAATAACAATGTTATTTCATTATTCTTTTATAATTACCACAATAATTAAAGGTAGCTATAACTATTTTGAATTTTTTTAATTCAATCCCACAGATCACAACTTGTTTCGTGCAAATAAATTTATTTCATTTTTACATTCAGTTACTATTCTAAATAGTGACAGCAAAACATGAATGAGTTTTTTGGTCATGACATAAGAGTTAGTGCTTGATTTTAAACAGGTAAATAATTTACAATTCGATATATCGGTTATGCAATAATCGATATTTTGCTTTCGATATTATCATTAGATCGATATTTAGTTTGCGGTATATCGATATGTTGAAAATACTTGCCATTCCCCCTACCTTTTTCGAACCGTGGATCTCTTAGTATTTAAGACCGTCCTTCATGGTGGCCTGTAGATTGAACCCGGGTGGATGGGGGGGAGGGGGTTGGTATTGAGAAACCATTTACTAATCTGCCTTAAAAAATATGAGTTAATGGTAATTTTTGTGCTGGCGCAACGTTGTAACGTGTAACATATGGTATTGTTGTACTGTGGTTAACATTTAATAAGTCTAACATGAAAAAAGTATTATTTGGTTATTTATTTACGTTATGTATGGCAGGAAAATAACAATTATTTAGTCATAATATATAAATGCCCATAACAGTATTTCATTTCCTGCGTTATCTGAAAACATATCGTGGCGTCCTAGGATATTTTCCGAGGCGCACAATTTGGGAACCACTGGTAGTGGGTTGTAATTTTATTAAGTTCACTGTCAAATTACTATCTCTTTAAGAGGGCTCTATAGGGAAAAAACATATAGAAGTCCTGCAAAACTGGTGAGAGAAGTTGGAATTACGTCCAGTTAATTGTGGCGAAGGAAGATTCCTCCGGCAGCCAGAGTGCAGTGTAGTTCCTGAAGTATCTTGGACCGCACAAAGCTGTTTTTACGCTATTCAGCGCGGGGGTTTAAAGCCATTTTAATACTTCGCACGACTCCAACATTAGCACATCCTATTTATCCTTGTTCTTAGATATTTGTTTTATTCGTAGACTATTGATTTGTTAGTTTGGAGCGGCTGTAGCTAAAGGACTAAGACGATGGATTGCCACACAGCCGGTCCGGGTTCGATTTCCGATAGGACCACTAACCGTTTTTACCCCTGCCACTACCGTGGTTCAGAAGACGGAAGTCACCCGTCCCTTCCCTTCTGTTGTTCTATACAAAATTAGAAAGAAAGTGAAGTGATGGTGCAAGGGGCGAACGACCGAGCAATAAATGCCTTGACGGCTGAGCCACGAAGCGCCCCTATGAAAAACGCCAACTACCAACACAGATAACGTACTGCACTAAACACCGCTACCTGTGGTCGTTCGTCAAACTAAAATGCTATTTTCAATATAACTTCGGCGCCCTCTTAAGCCGTTGGTTCCAGCATAAGTCTTAGAGAGGGCTCTTACCCCAAACTTCACCTAGTTAAATAAGACGGTATTTATCTTTAACGTTTACAACTGTACATGTTATTTACTAACTGTAATATTGAGTTCTTGAAATTATTGGTTCCCCTTGTTTTATAATGTTATACTACAGTGCAGGAAATGCACCGATTGTGATGTTTACTGTAAAAAAGGAGAAAGGTCTGAGCCCGTTTGCCTCGTTCTCTTTATCGCCGTAGTCACATCAGATTGATCCCATATATATTCCAGGAAGGGATCAACAGTGCTTTACGAATTGGGCTCTTACATGTGTTCCTGGCATCCGGCCGACTTGAGTGTGACGTCATCTCAAACCCACGTGTTTAACTTGCCTGGAGTAAGTGCTAATGAAACTGACGGTATAAGAAAACGATAAAAGTTAATGAAGGTTGAAGTTAGTTGAAAAATATTTAGATTAAAAATAGTGACATGCTTATAACATAGAATGAAATCTATTAAATGTTTACTTATTTATTAGTGGGCACAAGTATTTGTTTACTTGTCGTTTCTAACATGTATACTTGCTACCTTAAGTTACACAGTAATTTTTAGTGATGTGAAATATTTAACAGAATAAAAGTTATTTTTGTTGTTTATTTTCAAATTTATGTTGTTTAACTTGATAAATATTCTTTTATTTCTGTACAGTAGAGATCCTATAAATTGTCTTCTACAGTTAAATTTTATTTAAAGTTAAAGAAAATTAAGCAAAATGTTAAGTGATTTATGCTGATTTATTATATATATAATATATTTATATACATAATATATATATATATATATATATATATATATATATATATATATATATATATATATATAAATCGATGGTAAATTAATATTCGTAGATATAATAAATAATTCAGTGAAGAATAAAAATAATACATAAATTTGAGGGATTTTAATTTATATTTCCTAGTTGAGTTTATCCAACCCCTACCCACCTATACATATGTAATTGTATTAAACCCTCCCATATATATGCAGTAGTATTGACCAACCCACCCACCAATTCACATACAGTGGTCATGCCTTTTTTCAGTTAACATACCTTATGTAGCCAACTTAATTGAAGATATAAGGACGTTTAAGAATAATTGAGGAAATTAGTTTTTATTTCACCCAACTAATATTTATCCTGATTAAAGTAACATTTGCAAACAAAACAGGCAAGCGAGCTTGTTTTATTTCATATTTCGTGATTTATAGACTGGTTACAAAAGTTCCAAAATCCACTTGTAATCAAGTGAACACGAACATATGTAAAATTCTGAATATTATTTGCACCCTTATACATAGAGAGTCATACATATGTACAGACTACACGTATTTAAAGCGTGCGGTTGGGTTACTCGCTCCAGTGACGTGTGTAAATTTGGTGGTTGAGCTTCCATTTGCTTCGTATGTAGATGGTCGTAATTGGAATAGGAAAGCACAATTAGTGGGTAGTGGGAGTTTAAAATATCACTGTGACGTAAATATTTAATTGTTAATGAAATAACTGTGATGGACCATCACCAACGTGCGTGTGTCAACGACAAACGTGTGTACGTGAGTAGAAGGAGCTATAATATTGCACGTATATAAACGTGAACCATGGACGAGTAGGTAGTAAGATACTGTACTTACTATTTTGAGTAGCAAACATGAGTAGGTGAGTATGAGAACTATAAATAAATAAAGCAACAGATTTACTATCACTTTGTCCATCAAGAGTGGTAAAAGGTCACACATAACACTCGCGATTGCTTTATGAATTAAAATTATTAGTTTTAATTGAAGGATGGAAACTGAACAATCAATGTTGTATGCCATTCCTCAAACTAGTTGGGCTACAATATAAACTCCGCTGTGTCCTGGAGTAGCCAACTCCTCGGCAAGTCGGCGAGTTGTCCCACCGAGTTGCTCCACTTTGGTAATTACTAATAATAACTTGTGTCCGGATTGTTGGCTACAGATCTGTCATTCAGTTCCCGTATTGTTTGTGAGCCTTCTAATTAGTTGAGCCACGCCAATTTGTAACTTTGGTCCGAACTCTGTTACTCTATTTGTAGAACCTGCTTCAAGCTAACTAGGGTCAATATTAAAACATGTTGGGAAATTGTTTCCGATGGAATGGACGTATTGAAAACATTGTAAATTAAACACTTCTTAAGCGTATTTATATTATTTTACTGTGAAATAATATATTTTCTGGTATAAACGGGAAACTAAAATCACTTTTTAACTCTTATACATGATACTTTGATGATAAAATGTATTCTTAAAAACAGCACGTCACGTAAGCCTTTAACGAATTTTCGTGATTATACAAGTAAAACAACACGCTAATTTTATATTTTTAGGCAAAATACTCACACCAGAATGCCTTTAATAAATTATCTCTGTTTTTAACTTACGTACAGACATTGCACGCTTTGGCCTAAACAATTGGGAAGATAGGAGCCTAAACAATATAAGAAGGGAATTCCACTTAAATTCTTTACACATTAGTATGAACTGCTGACCATCCCCTCATAGGAGGATGAATGCTCCACTTAAATCCTTTACATATAAGTGTGAACTGCTGATCACCCCCTCATAGGAGGATGATTGCTCCACTTAAATCCTTTACTTATAAGTGTGAGCTGTTGATCACCCCCTCATAGGAGGATGTGTGCTCCACGTAAAGTCTTTAAATATCTGTTTGAACTGCTGATCACCCCCTCATAGGAGGATGATTGCTCCACTTAAATCCTTTACTTATAAGTGTGAGCTGTTGATCACCCCCTCATAGGAGGATGTGTGCTCCACGTAAAGTCTTTAAATATCTGTTTGAACTGCTGATCACCCCCCTCTTATTAGGATGAAAGCTCCACTTAAATCCTTAGGATATATATGAGTGTGAACTGATGGTTCCCTCATATCATAGGAGGATGTGAGGGAATAATCAGCAGTTCATACTCATATGCAAAGGATTTTAGTGGAGCATTTATCCTCCTATGAGAGGGTGATCAGCAGTTCACACTAATGTGTAAAGAATTTAAGTGGAATTCCCTTCTTATATTGTTTAGGCTCCTATCTTCCCACTTAAATACTTTACATATAAGTGTGAACTGCTGATCACCGCCTCATAGGAGGATGAAAGTTCCACTTAAATCCTTTACATATGAGTATAGAGTGCTGATCACCCCTTCATAGAAGGATGAATTGTCCACTTAAATCCTTTACATATGAGTGAGAACTGCTTACCCAACCCCATCCCCTATATGAGGACGAATGTTTCCTTACATATCAAATAAATATTTTAAACATTTGATTTAATTTAATATGACGCGTTATTTTGCAAAAGTTGTGCCATTATAGAGAGAGATAAAAACATTTATAAAAAGAAAGTAAGTACTAAACGTGGTGTCTAAAGACCATTCCGTAACAACTTTCTAAGTGATTTACGAAACTCACTTCAACTAATATTGGTTTTTGTATGGTAAACATATCCTCTATCTGAGAGTTAAGCCAAGTAGCTGAATTTACAACCGTGTTTAGTAGTACCGATGTTTTTCTTGACGAGCGTATCAATAATATGAATGGTATCATTGGTTAATGAGGATCTATGTCGTAATAAAAACTATCCTCTTTTAAACTGTTGAACATTTCTTATCTTCAAACCACCTAGGTGAAAATGTTTTTTTTTTTAAATATAATTTTATCAACTTAACACTGAAGTTAGTTACGCCCATGATGTACAAGAGCTGAGCGGTGGAACGATTCCACTCTGCTGCTGAAACCCCAATATGTGCTAAATATAACACGCAGCTCACTTTCTGTCCGGCATAGTTATACCATTAGAATGTTTATAAGTTTGTCAGAACATATGTGATGCATTCCGTGTAAGTATTCGGAATGCACACATATTTATGAAACCGGACATTTCAGTTTTTCTTTAATATATATTTGTAAACTATATATTTTCAATTTAAATTGTTATGATAAAATAAAGTAAATCCACGGAACGGTGGTTATATATTTACTGTCCTCATACCACTGACGTCAACAATGTATTATGCACGAAACCTCGTATTGAACATGCAAGTGATTGGCCACGTGGTTTGGGACAATCCCACCCGCGATTGGTTTATTGACATCGGCTTAGTCCCACGAGCTAGGTTTTACAAATGTACTAGTGGCAAATGCATAACATGTTTTATTTGTAAAATATTTAAATTATAAGGCAAAACAAGTTGTAGTCAATGTTTAATTTTTCTTCTAAAACTTAAAACATTAAACAATTTTCTTTCAGCACATATAATTAATAATATATGAATTGGGTAGTTATAAATAATAATAAAATCATTCTTTGATGATATGAATTATTAAAAGCTCCCAACTTTCTTAAACAAATTGTACATCCTCCACAGCCAAAAGGTTTTTTCTAAGTATTAATAGCTTTTATTTCAAAAATTTTATCCATGTCAGATTTCAATAACCTTTCCACGTGTTCATCATTGGCTAGGTAAACAAAACTGTGTACATAGAGTAATGTCAGTGCAGTGAGAGAAGACAAAGAAGGACGGTGTTGAAATAGATAACTACATTAGTGTAGTGAAGACCGTTATGTATTGTTGTATGATGGCCACTTGTGTAGTTGTTGGCCAGACAAATAAGGTTGTGTACATAGAGCTGCTGTGAGTAGAGTGAGAGAATACAAAGGAGGAACGGTGTTAAGATAAATAACTACATTATTGCTGTGAACACCTTTACACCTTGTTATATGAAGACCACTTGTGTTGTTGTTGGCCAGACAAACAAGGTTGTGTACATAGAGGTACTATCAGTAGAGTGAGAAATGACAAAGTAGGAACGGTGTTAAGATAAATAACTACATTATTGCTGTGAAGTCCTTTATGTATTGTTGTATAATGGCCAATTGTGTAGTTGTTGGCCAGACAAACAAGGTTGTGTACATAGAGGTACTCTCAGTGCAGTGAGAGAATACAAAGGAGGAACGATGTTGAGATAGATAACTACATAAGTGTAGTGAAGTCCTTTATGTATTGTTGTATGATGGCCACTTGTGTAGTTGTTGGCCAGACAAACAAGGTTGTGTACATAGAGAGGCACTCTCAGTGCAGTGAGAGAATACAAAGGAGGAACGATGTTGAGATAGATAACTACATTAGTATAATGAACACCCTTATGTCTTGTTGTATGAAGACCACTTGTGTTGTTGTTGGCCAGACAAACAAGGTTGTGTACATAGAGAGGCACTCTCAGTACAGTGAGAGAATACAAAGGAGGAAAGATGTTGAGGTAGATAACTACATTAGTACAATGAACACCCTTATGTCTTGTTGTATGAAGACCACTTGTGTTGTTGTTGGCCAGACAAACAAGGTTGTTTACATAGAGTTGCTCTGAGTAGAGTGAGAAATGACAAAGTAGGAACGGTGTTAAGATAAATAACTACATTATTGCTGTGAACACCTTTACACCTGGTTATATGAAGACTACTTGTGTTGTTGTTGGCCAGACAAACAAGATTGTGTACATAGAGGTACTGTGAGTAGAGTGAGAGAAAATAAAGAAGGCACGGTGCATTATTGCTGTAAAGACCTTTATGTATTGTTGTATGAAGACCATTTGTGCTGTTGTTGGCCAGACAAACAAGGTTGTGTACATAGAGGTACTATCAGTAGAGTGAGAAATGACAAAGTAGGAACGGTGTTAAGATAAATAACTACATTATTGCTGTGAACACCTTTACACCTTGTTATATGAAGACCACTTGTGTTGTTGTTGGCTAGACAATCAAGGTTATAAATAAATAAATAAAAATGCCTTTTTCTGGAGCGTTACTCAGTATAAACTCAGGTCATAATACTACACTACTCCTAAACTATAAACTAAAAGTACATACAACCAGAGGACGTAATTAACCTAACGGCTTAAATATAACAATCATACATTACCTTTTTAATTTTAATCTTAAAAGTATTTATAGCACAAGTGTTTTTGACAGATATGGGGAGGTCATTATAGAGAGTGGGCCCAAAGTAGGAAAAACTTTTCCTACCCCCCTCAAGCCTCACTCTTGGAAAGTGAAGCATCTCCCCATGGCGGGTGCCACGCAGAGCCACCTCGCCCCGTTTTCGGAGCCGTCTAGCAATGTATTCAGGCTCTCCAAGCGTCAGGGTCTTAAGCACCATACAGCCTGTGAGCACCCTGCATACATCCATGAGAGGAAGTTTGGCATCTTGCCTGAATGAGGACACATGGTCGAAGCGCTTCAGGCCATACACAAAACGGATGGCAGTGTTTTGTAGCTTCTGGATCCTCTCCATATCCTCTTTTGAAATGCTGTTGCCGTATGCAGGGTAACAGTAATAAAACAGTGAACAGGACACACGACTGTATGAGCTTTACTTTCGCAGACTCTGGAAGCAAATCTCTGAATCTATACATGCCTCTCATCCTGCCCAAGGCCTTTTGCATTGAGTACGTATCATGGTCTGTGAAACTGAGATCACTGTCCAAGACCACACCAAAAGGTTGTGTATCATTAGATACACTATCATTAGAGTGAGAGAAGACAAAGGAAAAACGGTGTTGAAGTAGATAACTACATTATTGTAGTGAATATCTGTATATATTTTTGTATGTTGATCCTTATACAACTTTCTACCTCAATGTCCTTCTATAAAATGAAGTGTAAATCTAACTAATCTTTCAACAATTTTAAGTAAAAAGTTAGATTGATAATTAAAATTGTTAAAGTACCAAGATCATGCAAGTATTAACCTACTTACGTCATTTATCGTACCGTTTAAATTTACCCTAATAAATATAAAGATAAATGTAGCCTACTTATAATATTTGAACATTTATTAGCTATGATAAACTTGTGTTGTGAAACCTTCATTGTTTGTAAGTTAAATAAACATTTAAAATTAGAATTTCAGTGTACTATTTTACAACAACTTTATATAAAAACTGTTGAATATAATTCCTTGATGTGAAATGTCGTACTATATTTTGTTTTTAATTTAATTTTAGTTATGCTACACTATTTATAAGTTCGTAGAAGAGCATTTTATATTCTTTATTAATTATAATATCCTGTTTTTATTTTCAACTATTAAGTATAACTTACACTTACTCAAGGAAAGTGTTGTCACGTGAGTTTGAGATGACGTCACATTCAAGTCGGCCGGATGCCAGGAACACATGTAAGAGCCCAATTTGTAAAGCACTGCTGATCCCTTCCTGGAATATATATGGGATCAATCTGATGTAACTCCGACGATAAAGGGAAAGAGGCAAACGGGCTCAGACCTTTCTCCTTTTCTACAGTAAATATCACGATGGAACATTTTACTAGCCTTCAGAGTCTAGTTTAAAGTGTTTTCAAACGATATTTAATACGTAATTCGGTTTTATAAAACACGATATTGAACTTTTTGTGATGTTGCAAAAAAATGCTGAACATACATCACCTCATACTAAAATAATATCCAATTTTATCTTAACCTTATATCAGGGTAAGAGAGGATCGACGTCTCCTTTAAAAAAAAAACCAAATAAATAATCGTGAACTGGAATTTATGTTTTAAGCTATTGTACGTGTTAAATACGGTTGGCAGAGCAAGTACAATACAAGCGCATTCATTTGGAAGTAAGCAGGTGGCTGGCAAATATTTAAAGGGTAGTAAATGTAGGTAGAGGGAATATTAAAACTCCGCTGCCCAACCAAGTAGAAACCTCTAGCCTCATCCTCGTTGCTCAGCCGAGCGTAAGTACGGAGGGATTGGGCTCCTATGTCCGTATAAGTCCACTCAAGTAAAAGTTAATTTTTTACTTCTTCTTCAACAATTATATATCATAAGAAACATATTATAAACTAAATAAATACATGAGTTTGAACATATTATATTAACCAAATAAATACTATGAAGCAAATGTGTAGTAAATATATATAAATGGACTTATCTAAAGCATTTGATAGTGTTGACCATTCCATAATAAAAAACAATTTAAAATTCTTTGGCTTAAACAAATATACTCTAGAATGGTTAAAATCACATCTTAAAAACAAATTTAAATTTGTAGAGATATCACATATTTAAAATAGCAAATTAAGAACATTTCATTAAGTTCTACAAAAATCCAATTCGGTGTCCCTCAAGGATCAATATTAGGACCAATTGTATTTATTTGTTACATAACAAACTTAGGACTATCTCTTAAAAATATATATAAATATATATACACGGAAAACGTGTAGTAAATTTATTACCTCAATATAAAAGTTATAACATTACAAATTCTAACGTACCCATAAGCAAGTACATTTTATTTTTTATTCATAGATTTCCTTTGAGTTATATTATATGTGATCTATGCAATTTAGAAACTTAAAACTACTTCAGGCTGGCAATACTCAGTGAGGACTGGAAGAGGAGGAGGATACCACTGTACGAGTAACTTTTTTATGGTTAATATTAATCTTATGTTAATGTTAGATGGTTTTCTGGAGCGATTGTACAGTATGACGGATTGAAATTTGTTAGGGGGTAGAAATAGGACGTCAGCCTTGGCAACTTGGCACCCAATCGATACTATACTTGTAAGAAATATTTACAAACCATGATTGTTATATGTACAAACCAATTCTGACGACATGATTGCAAATACAAGGGTCTATCTTTAATTAATTTATAACTTGGCAAGGAGAGCTGCTTCATTGTGATTACTGTTTACAATTTCAGAACCAAAAGGAACAATAACATTAATCAGTTACACATCCGGTTCGTATGCTCAATTGCGGACCACTATGAAGCAATTATCGTAAGGTAAAGTTGGTTAGATTGTAGCCTACTGAAAGCACTGGTGAAAGAGAGATATACTGAGTAGTGAAAGTGAGACAGACAAATGCTCTTCCCCCACTGCGCTACACTATCAAATCGTTGTCATGGAATCTTGAATAGATGCTAGAGTAAAAAAACCCTTATATGCTTCCCAACTGTATTTTTATACAACAATGTTAAATAATGAAGAGATAAGTATTGTAGGTGTTAACCGGGATCGACTTAGATAACAACCGTGATCAATTTTGGTAGCAGCCGTGATCAACTTGGGTAGCAAACGTAATCATATAGGGTAGCACACGTGATAAACTTTGGTTGCACACGCGATTAATTTGAGTAGCACAGGTTAAGTTAGGATAGGTTATGTTAGGTTAGGTTATCTTAGAGCTGAGTTGACTCTTCAGTGTGTGGGTGAAGTCTGTAGGTACATGAACATAGACCGTAGTCCTTTCTTTATAATCTCTTCTGGAGTGAATTAGATCAGAGTTTTAAACTGATCACTGCTCTGAAATTAAATAGTAAGATACTGGAAATGGCTAACTTAGCCTAACCTAATCTAATCTAACCAATCCTAACATAAACTAAACTAACCAATCTTAACATAACCTAACCTAACCAATCCTAACATAACCTAACATAACCTAGCCTAACCTAACCTCGCCTAACCTAACCTAACCTGACCAATCCTAACATAACCTAACCTAAAGGATATTCTTTTCTATTTTTGTGTAGGAAAAAACATGTAATACTATAATGGTATTTAAAACAAATGTATCTTTATTGTCTCTAAGCCAAATTCTGCCCTACTGTCTTATCACGTCACACATTCAAAGGAACAACCAAATGCTGGTACAGCAGGTGAAACCGTAGATGGAATCCAATAATCTTGTTTATCTTACATTTTTTTGTTAATTTTGCCACATTACTAGAACTTTGGCCAAGTAACTTCCTGAAGAAAATTATGCTATTAACGTTTTAATATTTATTAGGAAATAAATCATTATTTAAAATACTTCATTTACTATTTAATACAGTATGAATACCATGTTATGGTATTAATTTTGGACTTTCCTCGTTCCATTGAAATAAAAAACATACGATTTATCCCCAATCTCTAACAATATTGAGCGTTAAAATCAAGAGATGAAGTTACGTATATAACTGACCCTTAATTATATTTGGTAAAGTTGACCCCTTAACTAAAGATCATATAGTAAACTCCTGTAAATATATAACCTAATTTTAAAAACATAATAATTGTGCCTATAGCAAGACATAAACATAAAATCATAACTTTCTTCATTGTAGATACTTAATAAAGTTCGGAAATATATTTTTATTATTTATTATTTTTATTATTTTTATTTTTTATTATTTTTTTTTATTATTTTTATTATTATTATTTATTATTTTTATTATTTATTATTAGTAATATGAATATAAAAACTAAACTAACCCTGAAAGTGGTTATTAATAGATGTTGAATCAATATATTGTTTATACCTATGTTATACAGTATATATTCATTTAGAAACTGTAAACAGTTTAAATCTTACAATACGTAATGTCAGATAGCAATAAATAACAAGAAGATGAAAGTATTTAGAACGCCATCTATTACCTGGTAAAGGCCATTATATCACAGGAGATATGACAAACAGAGTTCTCCTTCAATATTGATTTATAGTCTACCTTCTATTGTCGTAGTGTTTGACTTCAGAGCAGGTAATGATTATCATTAGTATATTAATATTATTTATACGTTTGAACATCCTTTAAAAGCGCATTAATGTTCTATGTACGATGAGTTATTACTGTCTGCAGATTTGTGCCGTTGATAATATCAAATAGGATTATGTTTTTAATATATTTAATAACATAAAACACATGAAATATTTATATAAAATTAATGATTTATAATATATAAGTTATGTATTATTATTGAACTTCCACAATATTAAATAAATTCTTCATTTTGACAGATTATCTTACAAGCTTCGTAACCTGACATTGTCAGACTTGGAGAGCTTCAATGATAACTACAGACCAATTTCCGTACCATCGGCCCTCTTCAAAATTTTTTTAAAAGACGAGACTAAATAGCTCGAAAGTACTTTTATCATATATTTCCATTCATTGTATAGCAAGTAGTTTTTTAGCAACATAAATTTTCATGCAAAAAAAAAAACATAAACAATTCAATTCGTGAGAACTTGTATACATATACAGTATTGGACTAATATAAAAATGTTAATGTACGTGTTTATGTCATTTAAAATTTTGAAAATATATTTATATACAATTCATTAAAAATGTTTAGTTATGAATCATAATCTCTCTATATAAAAAATAAAGCCCTCACTCACTCATCACTAATTCTCCAACTTCCCATGTAAACAGAGAGCTGACATTTAGTACAATGTTTCTTTAGGTCTTTAACTAGAAAACTTAAGTATTTTCATCGTGATACAATACTCCAAAGGGATAGAAAATTCCCCTAAAAATGTTTACATAAGGATAAAATTGGGTTGATTTTAGTAAATTAATAATAGCTGTTTTGTAAATAAATAAACATGCTTATTTTGTATATAACCCCTAATATGGTTATAAGAACATATTTATGATTTACAACATAATTTGAAATTCACTGTCCTGTTTTATAATATTTAAAATACGGATGAAAAGTAAATTAAATATTTAATATTTTAATCGTATTCGCTTTTGATCAATTGACAAATAATTGGACAGTAAATTATTAGAGATACGTCAAATTTGTACAGCTTGGTGCTAAATAAATTCATAAAAACTGTTTATATTTTACATATGTATCAACATATACACGTATATAATTGATATTTTTATTTGTTTGATTATAGAATGCGAATCGTATTATCGATGGTTGCATGATATTCGAGTATCTGTGAAACCATCGACACCAATACTAATTAAACTCGATTATATTCAGTATGCACTTGATTAAATACCTTGTGTTATATGAGTGAGTGTTTTGGTTCAATATGGTATTGTGTTGCATATTAAACAGCTACGGCTAATCTAGTTTGTATAGCATTATGTTACGCCCACAATGCATTAGACAATGTTTGTATATTTTAAGATTATTTACGTATTAAAAGGTAGAATTCTCGTTAAGAAATATTTAAATTGTTTATATTTTAAATCACCCAAAAGAAACAATTTAATTCTGATTTTGAAGGAATACACATTTAGAAGGAATTTGGAGGTAAGTTAGTTTTTGTAATACTTTCAACCTACTAAGAAAGGATTTATAGAAATTTCAATTGTAAGTGGTAGAAACAACACCTTAACGTTTACTTTTTATTCATTAAGATTAAAAATGATATTAATGTAATTAATTAATTAAATACATTAATTTATTTCCAACAGCTGGTACAATGAACACAAACGTGTTACAAAAGCTTGGTGAATTTGGTTTTCATTGTAAAATATTTTAGGTCATTTCTACTAAGTCTGTATTGATTAGAGTACTTTGAACCCTCCTAAAGAAGTCTTTCAGAGGTTTCTAAACTAAAAAATATTTGTATCTAGAAGAACAGCAGCAGGCCGAGCTTTATATTGATATGATTGTTTAGAGAGAACCATGGAAGGAACGGTAAGCAAACGTAAAGAACACGCCGCACAAATATTATTGTAAACCGAAAGCGATCACAACAATATTTGTACTTATATTGTAATATATTTGTATTGTGTGATATTTATTAATTTTGCATTGAACATTTTGTCCTCTTTCACATCATGGTGTATGGGGTGAACTAGTGTGTTCACGAAGGTATGTGTGCCGTTTTAACGGGGAATTCTATATTACCTTTCGAATTTTGTATAGTGTAGGACCAAAAAGACGTCCAATATTAAGAGTTGTACCATGTACCCAGTTGAGCGCTCCAAGAAATTTAGTTATCGATTTATCGTTACTGTCGCTAGGAGTAGCAATGGTTGGCCTCACTAACACACACACACAACGAGTTCCCCTCCCTCTCTCCTTAAGCAACCCCACTGTCCCCACCCCAAAAATCGTACAAATATACATAACTCCCTCATTGTTAACTCTAATAATATAGTTTTTTTATACTATCCATATAATCTTCCAGCCTAAGATAACTGTACAAATATCTAATAAAAACTCATATGTAATATATAATTGATTATACTTTAAAAAAAAATGGATCTGTAAAGGCTAAATTAGCCACTTTAGAGATCCATGAACCCATAGAGTAAATAAAAAATAATTACTGAGCATATTTATCACTTATAAGAAAACTAAGATTGTTATGTCAAAAATAACATTAGATAAAAACCATTAAAATAGGATATAATAGTGTGCGATACGGACAAGTTATCATGTATTACATCTCAGATATTATTTTTTTTGGAGTAAACGAGTTACTATATTAAACCACCAATGTCGTAAGGCATGAGATCAACTTGATTGAAAATAAATAATATAATCTTATTTTATAAACGCTCGACTATATTGGAAGTTATTCACGCTTCATGTAAGGGTAATGAAGTGTGTTAGGTGAAGATAACAAACTGCTGACTCCAACTTGCCTTTTACACCATTTCTAGGGGTTGTGTATTCCATGAACATCATTAAACAACTTTTATGTCATTTCTAGGGGTTGTGTATACCATGAACATTATTGAACACCTTTTACGTCATTTATAGTGGTTGTGTATACCATGAACATCATTAAACATCTTTTACGTAATTTATTGATTAAATATTACCGTTGTGGATGGATGTTTTCACAAAGGCAAATAGTTTTTAATATTTGATTAAAAAATATAGTGCTCTTTTCCATAAATATTATCTTGTTCAACAAATATTCTGTTGTCGTTTTTCTGCATAGAACACCCTTCTTTTTGATCACCAGTGTTTTTTCATAATTATTATTTTCACTCTAACAATCATCTTAGCACCATCTCATAAAACTACATTTACTCAACGCCAATTTGCTTATAATGGTGCTAGGCTAACTTTCATCCAGACCAAATAAGGGTTGTTTCTAGACTTTTGTCAATGAAGGTAAAATTACTTTTACTTTAAAGTTGCCCTTATAGTATCGGGGAGTTTATTTCCGGTAATATTTAAATATAGTAGAAAACT
The DNA here is from genome assembly GCA_035578905.1 of Stictocephala bisonia. Taxonomy (NCBI): domain Eukaryota; kingdom Metazoa; phylum Arthropoda; class Insecta; order Hemiptera; family Membracidae; genus Stictocephala; species Stictocephala bisonia. The sequence goes on from JAQJVL010002626.1 coordinate 43,166, forward strand.
AGGTTAAGATTGCTTGTGTTCGGTTTATTAGTTTCATTTTTTTCAACTTAAGACGCGTATGCGCATGTCTTAAGTTTTTTTTTTTTTGTAAGTGGTATATCTTTGAACTTTAATACACAGTTATGCAGTCCTGCAGTTATGCAGTTAATGAATATTAGAATCTTGAATAGCACATTGACTATATTATTGTTGGATGTAATGTATTAAATATTTAAACAATAAAGTCTCGCAATAATATGCGTTTATTTTGGTAACACATGTAATTTGATTTGTATGAATGAAGTAAAATTTATAATTGCATTCATTAAAATGGTTCTTATTTTGTTTTCCTTGAACTGAACGTTAAAATGTTTAAATTAATTTAAATTAAATTATGTAAATTCTATTTTTCTTAGTTTTTGTTATAAATAACTCGTATGTGTGCCAACATTACCAGTTAGTCTCAGATAAAACAAATATTAATAGTTGGTGTCTAAAAATCACCAGATGCGACAGTTTCCATATGTTGGCTGGGGTTGGAGGACAAAAAGTCCAAACCAAAAAATCCAACCCGGAAGGACCAAATCTATTAGGTCCAAAATTATTTTGAGAAAATCTATTATTTTCTCAAAATAATTTTGAGAATAAACTATTTTGAGAAAATAAAATATACGGTTTATTAAGCTTTGAGAATAAACCGTGATCAACTTGGGTAGCAGCCGTGATCTACTCGGGTAGCATCCGTGATCCACTTGGGTAGCAGCCGTGATCTACTCGGGTAGCATCCGTGATCTACTTGGGTAGCAGCCGTGATCTACTCGGGTAGCATCCGTGATCTACTCGGGTAGCATCCGTGATCTACCTGGGTAGCAGCTGTGATCTACCGCAGGTTAGGTTAGGTTAGGTTAGGTTAGTTGCTTACTTCAATAAGCACCATTTTGAAATAAAAATAAGTTCAAAATAAAAATAAGCTCAAAATAACAAGTATTGGACTTTTTGCTTAGACTTTTAGGTATTGGCTGTTACAGCTTTTGGACTTTTTGTCTTGGGCTTTTCGGTTTAGACTTCTTGATTTGGACTTTATGTCGCACAATCGTTGGCTGGTATTAAGTACCTAAGATGCTGTTGCCATTGTGACCTGTTGGTACTTACCATCCCTGGTTTTATAAAATGCAAAAACTGTGGAAAATGCCTCCTTGAAAGAAATATCTCTTACATGTTTATTGCATTTTATGTACTCTCTTAATCGGCTGATTTACTGAATATGTGTGCATGTATTGGATATGACACGCCGAAACTACGTCGTGCGTATTTTAAGGGAAATTTATTGAATATAGTAGTGGAGGATTAGTGCGGACGACCTGTGTAGTCTTGTTACTAACTGAGTTCAACTTATGCTCAGAAAGAACTATTTATTGACAGTCAAATAAACTACAGATTTACGTGTGATCCGAACCACGTAGTATTGGAATGATTCTCACCTAATTTACAAGCCCAGTTCTTTCCCCTACAACATCTGTACTCTCACTACCATCTAACATGGACACCCGAGACTTCTCTAGTATTGTTCACGCCGATAGCAACCGTTGAGCGGACGCCATGTCGGTATTGAGAGGACTGATCATCATCTCCTTAGTTATCTCCAATAAAATTATTACCTAGTTTAATGTTAAAATGGACTAAAATGGAATCAGTATTAGCTAAGATAGATTCGAAAATCACAAATTTATCCTAAAATAGTATCCTAGCCTAAACATAGTCACTACAATTCGTTAGATATTGGTACCAAGCACGACGCTAGCGATCCTAGCGGCCAGCCAGCATCAGTGTGTATATCTGCACTGTTTACATCCACAGCTGTCAAATTACTGATGATTATAATATGGCATAGCGTTTTTTCTATCGTAATTGTTTCATTTCTTTCCAAGATGCAATGCAACGGTAACGTGGTTTAGTTGTGCTTGCTGGCTACTTGGAGTGTTAGCGTCGCTTTATCTCCACAGCTCTGCGATGTAAATATCGAGACTGACACAAGCAATGACAGACAGTGTATATATACGTGGCCTTCGTAATGTATACACGTACCAGCTGATTAACTCTACCTATACATCAGCTGATATTGACTAATGTTATAAGCTTACTGTACATGATGAACGCTGAACCTGTTTGTCCTAATGTATAAACAGGGTGATCAGTAAAACTGTTTCAATAATTTGGGATGTTATTGTACACATAAAAATGAACAAAATACTTCATACAAAGGTGTGTCCTAAAACCATTAGTTTTCCGTCTCTCTGTCTTTACCAGTTTTTTACGTAAACATTCATAACTTTGGATCCACTGAAGGTACAATTTTGAAACTTCATGATTGTTCTACCCTATAGTAGTTCTATTTTTTAAAATATATAAATAAATCTTCACCCGTTTCAAAATTGCAGACGTTTAATTTTTTCTGACTAATCTAAAAACTGACTAATTTTACAAAAGAAAATGCAGGAATAATGTTTTTGAGTAAATCTTATTATAATATTCACATCTGAGTTATGCTGCAAAACGTAAAACAATGTTTTACAGCACTAAACAAAGGCTAGTGCGGTTTTAAACATGTGTACTTTGAACAGCTGATTTTAGTCAGTATGCTATTTAATATAAACAGCTGTTTATTTATGGTATTAATATTAGGTTTGGTTTCCATTGTTGGCATTATTCATTAATAACAAAGGAAGACTGTTATGTAAAAGTTTTGGATATAAAATAATACAAAATTCGCAAATTTGTATCACAAACATGTATCTGTGTGATGTAGATTGTGCAATTTAAACGAATATTTATAAGCGATCTCTTCAAATTTACGTCTAATTTAACTAACAATATTATTAATTTACTTATTCTTTATTGCTAGCCGTGAATGTGTGAGTAAAAATAGCATTTTTAAAAATAAAAACCAAATATGATTTATTTATTGGTCGCAGTTTTTCAAAAACTGTAAGGCTTTGGATCATGAAACTTAGCTAAAAACAATCTTCACAGGCAACAAATGCACACTAACAATGTATTTTTAAATACATATTCTTAAAGAGCTAAAATAAGGAAGATGATACCTATCCTTATATTTAACTTTATTAGTTTTAATAATCAATTACTGATTCTGAAACAAACGTTTTGGAAATTAGAAAACTTTAGTTTTTATATTTGAATGAAAATACCAAATATACCTCTTATAACTATTTTGAAACAATGTTAATATTTTAACATTTAATATTGAATATTGACTTCAAGCCACATACCTGATTCGCAGGTTTGAACGTCAAATAAATTTATATTTAAAATAAATAAATGTCCAACACAAAAATCAAGCATTGATTTGGTTATCTACATTACAGTCAGCTATAAAACGCCGTCAAAATGTTTTGTATATTCTAAGGCGTATATTAATTATTGTATGAGAGTTGGATGAGTGTAGATGACTTGTTTAGTCTGGTTACTAACTGAAGTCAATTTATACTCAAAAAGGACAATTTTTAATCTCCAGGAAAACTAAGAACCTACATTTTAGCGTGAAATCCAAACCACGAAGAATTAGTGATTTTAAAATTGACAAGCCTAAATAACATTTTATAATAACATAACCTATTAGTATTTACTTGTATTTATATAAACTCTTTGAACAATTTTTACGCCAGGAGATTACAGCGCTCCTGTAATATTTCCTGAGGAGAGAAAGAGAGAAAATCCTGGGCCCGATTGCCTCCTTTCCTTTATCGTCAGTATTCCATCGGAATGATCCCATATATATTCCAGGAAAGGATCAGACAGTACTTCACAAATTGGGTTCTTACATATGTTCCAAATGTCAAGAAGTTGTCGTCATACCAAAACACATGTTAAAAACTGTTCCGGGTATACATATTACAAGGGCCAGGGTGAATTTCACATAAAAAGACTTTGCTTATATTTACGTTAACTAAACTCTATAATTTTATACAGGGTGGTTTTTAGTGCAGCCCACTGTTTTTCTGCTTTGTAAATTAAAAGGGATATTTAATCATGCCAATCATACATATAAAAACATAATATTTTGTGACATTCAAGACTTTTAGGAGTCATTTGAGGCCCAAGATGCGGAGGACAACTTCATAATTCTTAATAAGCTGATCGTGCGACATATCATTTAACATTGCATTTTTTCCTTGAATACAATGGTGCAATCAAAATTAAAAACAGTTGTACCATTTTCAAGGTATTCTTAAGTTTTGATGGTGAAGGAGACAGATTGAAAGTTTTGAAAAGAAGCTAGTCATGCGCCTTATAATTTAATATTGTCTTTTTTCCCTTAATACGATGATGCAGTCAAAGCTAAAAGGATTGTACCATTTTTGGGATACTTGCAAGTGTAGTACTTAAAAGGCAACTAGGATGTTTTATCAAAATTCATGGCATCTACATACCATCTTATTTTAAGAGATGCAATAAAGATGTGATTACTTTTTCGTTTTATAATAATTTATATATTGAAACCACTAACTTACTTAATTGAGTGCAGGTTATTAAATTTTTGAAATTCAATAATGATGTTTTAAAATTCTTATTTAATGAAGTGATATTACCAAAAGGTGCCTTACCTAAATTAAGTGTTCATATTCTCCACCCACTTCCTGGTAGTAATGTAATCTGTTCAAAAACTCAGCACAAAAATTATGTAGGAGGTTTTCTGTGATATTACCGCAAGCCACTGTAATTCAGTTCTTGTGGTCATCTAAGTTCTCTAGCGGAATCTTATAGACAACCTTTTTTAGTTTTGATTGCACCATTGTATTAAGGTAAAAAAGAAATATTAAATGATATGTCACACGATCAGCTTCTTTTCACAACTTTCAATCTGCCTCCTTCATCCTGAACCTGCGAATATCTTTAAAACGATACAACCCTTTTTAGTTTTGATTGCACCATTGTATTCAGTGAATAACGACAATGTTAAACGACGTGTCACATGACCAGCTTGTCATTAACAATTATTATGAAGTTGACCTCCACATCTTGGACCTCAAATGACTCCCAAAAGTTTTGCATGTCACAAAATCTAGTGTATGTATATTGATTGGCATGGTTAAAAATCCTTTTTAACATACAATGAAGAAAAACAGGTGGTGGGGACTACATTAAAAACCACCCTGTATTTTCTTTTAATTGAATTCTCCACCTTTGGAACCATCGCCATTTTCTCGATATCACAATATTTCTTATTTTTATTAATTTATTCATATTCTACATAGTTGAAATCAGTGACAGGGGTTTTAAGGTTCTGAAAATAAAAAAAATATAAGATTAAACAAATATGAAGTATAGTTGTCGGGAGCAATATTTCCTACATAAGATTTTTTTATATGTAATATGTAACTATTCTGATAGATACATTTAAAGTCTGTACACTCTAGTATGTTTAAAACTATTTATTGCAAATGGTTTTAGTTGTACACACACTGATAATGCAACATGACTAAAACAGAACAATTGGACCATGGCTATCTAATATGAGGTCCCAACGTTTGTAAGGCTTCTAAATGTATGTAAAGACGAGTTACGTATTTACGTCAGCTACCAGCATTACGTCAGGCCGGATCAACGTGTCACACGTAACGTAATAAAACTTACCAAGCAAAAGTTTATGAAAGTTGAAATAACAACGAAACCCAGTTCGGCAAAGTATCTCAGCGTATCGAGACGCTTTTGAGATATTTTCATAAATATTATTGTATTACGTTATAAAAGTGATTATCTATTTTAATTTTTAAAATATCTATCCCTCATGTAGTTAGATTTTTATGAAAAATAAAGTTATATAAATTAGTTATTTAGAATGTTAGTAATTTTGTTTTATAATAGGGGACACCCTTGCACGCTTCGCGTGCCAAACCATACTCTCTCTGCGCTTCAGACACCTCGGCTTCGGCCTTGACTTGTGACTTTTGACTACAAATAATAGTACATTAACTATATAACGCAAAATTACAATATTAAATTTATTTACAGTATCCCACTCACACTACTTGTGTTACAATCTATTTATTAGTATAAATACCCAATGTTATTACCTAGCCTGTTTAAACGTGTTCCTTTCATTTGTTTTTGTCTAACAGCTAAAGATTAAACTCTTAATGCATCAATAGGGTAATGTCAAATATACAAAATAAACATGTTTATATACTTACACAACAGCTGTTGTTAATTTACTTAAATACACCCAACGTTATTCTCATGGAAAAAAGGAAGTTTTGAGGGACTGTTTGTACCCATTAGGAATAAAATTTCGAAAAATCATTTTTTAGCGGATCACTTCGATACTAAAGCTCACTTCATTTAAAATTACGTGTAAATACGTTTGGTGGTTTCTGAGATTTCATGATGAGTGTGTGAGTTAGTAAGTCAGTGGCATTTGGCCTTTATGTATTAAGATTTAAGTGTGAATGCATCCGAACTAAAATTTTATTCTCACTGTAAATTAAAAACAGAAAAAAAATTATAATTTACAAAATAAACTTTTATAAGGAAGTTTTAAGTATTTTTTAAACATTAACTTGAGTTGTAGAAACTCGATTTACATAAATCAAAGTATTCGTTGGCAAAGCTCAGTCCCACCCTTATTCGTTCTACATCATATGCTAAAAAAGAGAGTAGATTCGTAAAACATCCCATATAAAAGCCTTACAATCGTATAAAAGGTCTTAAATGCTCACAACTTCACAAAGCAATGAAAGAAACCTCTCGAAAGAAAAGACCTAATGATGGAACATTACATTAAACAAACGTCCAATTTGCTTTCCTTTATGTGGCCTCGGTTGTTACACGCACAGGGATTAGGTTAAATGAGCCTTGTAGTTAATCCTGACATCCCTCGTAGCTATAAAAATAGCTAACAGAGTTAACAATTAATTGCTTAGTAAGCTATATAGACATTCTTTTTTATTAATAAATTCTTCTTATAATTTATTAGAGAGTAATTTGGTCTAGGGCAAGTTTAAAATTCAAGAATATTAACAGTTATACGACTGTTAAGCTACAAATGGCATTGACCCACCCATCCATCCGTTCACGTACGGTGGCATTGATATACCCACCCTTTTATAGACGTACAGTGGTATTAGTCCACACATTCTCCCATACCACGTATTATCCCATTATCCCATCCACCCTCCAGTACATGTATAATTATACGTAATTATATGAGGGAGACAAAGGTAGTTGGACATTTGCCATCATTACGTGAAAATTAACAATCACGACGTTTCGATTTGGTAAAACCCAAACCTTTTTCAAGTGCTAAAAACTAAATTACATCTACACAACCATGTTATAAAACTACGTTCTTAAACTAATAAACTTATCTACTTTAATAATTATCTACATTTTAACCTAGATCCTAGAATGGAGTACAACAAAATGAACTTCTACTAAATACAGTATAAAAAAATATTAACAGGGTTAAATTAATATAACCAATTAGGCGCTGTCAAGCCTAAGCCTAAATATACGTAATTACAACGATAGATCCACCCAACCAAATACGTTGGCATTGACCGACCCGTTACGTTCACAAACATATTTTACACAGGCAATATATTTACTAAAATCTTAATCAAAAATTATAATAGAACCATATTAATTCACTGCAATAGGTAATAAAAAAAATGTTGGTTTACAAATGCTACTTATTTATACAACTTTAAAGTACATTGCTGGACCCAACTTGTTATATTAAAAATGTATTGGATTACGTTTATTAGTAAATCGTAAAAAAAGAATGAAATTGTGTTGTCCTATATCAAGCAAATCGATATAATTATAAGGTATAAAAGATGATAGAATTTTAAAAATAAATAAACATCAACGTAATAAATAAGTGAATGGAAAACCTGCGAAAATAAAAAAATGTCAAACAATTGAGCCAGGCTAAATATTGAAGAACATCTTTAATTTGTTGATAGTAGTAAGTGTTGATTGTGAAACTGTCCGAAATCGTTTGTTGACAACTCCCCCCCACAAGTCAGGAGAACACTTACTAAAAATATTAGTGAGGTTGGTGTGAAAAGGATTTAAAATAACATAAATTGTCTTAATATTCGTATTTATTAATTATTTGTGTATATTTTCATTATAACAGGACAGCTAGATAAACTGTAATTAATCCATTTACTAAGTATTGTAATTTAGTTTATAAAAATATTTTGTTTTACTATTCTAATAATTTAATATATTTATCATATAATGATATAATACCATTAAACGAGACATCGTGTTTTATTTTTTGTATGTTTTTTATTATGATTTGAGAACAAGAAAGTATTATGCCAAATAATTTGCTTTAAAAATTAATAACACTGTAATAGATTAGATGCATAAAAATAAATTATAATTCAATATTTATTAATGTATAATTCATAATTTATCATAAAATAACTAAATAAAGTATAAAGAAAAATGTTATTATAAATATTTATTTTGAAAATAATTAACAGTTGAAACTAAACATAAAATCAGAGATTAAATTATAATTCAACATTTCTTAATATTTTTTAGTTGTATTTAAATATTTGCGTCTAATTTCAATATTATGCTAATAGTTCTCTGATTGCATAATACAATATTAATAAATAGTGAATTATAATTTGAACTTTAATTTTATGTCATTGTTGAAAATTACTTTGCTAGACAACAAAGACATTTACTGACGTATAAACATGAAAGGACAATTTGAATTTATCGAGGTGTGAATGTTGAGCAGCCTGCCGATAGAGATCCGGAAAAGTGCATAAAAGTCACATGTTATGCTAGTAGTGATGAGACAGAGTACATACTCCCAAATATGTGGGCCTTGTACAGTATATAGATGTCACATACTCCTTCCAGCAATGTTGTAAGGAGGATGGATGCTTAAATCGTTGCGCGGTTTTACACTTATAGACTTCTTCTATATAAAATATGTATATTCCATGTCAAGTATACATATTGAAATAAGAATATTCTTAAACAGTTTTATGGGTTTTTAACACCCAAAATTAATTCAAACTACTCAATATTAAAATAATGAACTGGATAGTTTTAATTGTTTTATCAATCTTAAAAGGGATTAAACCATTGTATTCAACATGTAACTTAATTGTTCTTATTATTTTATTAATCCTCAAAATAAAACCCTAATACTATATGAAACGTAATATTTGAAAACTAAATTACTGAGTTATTTAATATTTACGTACTGAATAAATTTGACAACATTCATTTTCCTGTCTGTATTTCATTTTTCTTACGGTACGCCATTGTCATTTTGCAAATCGGTCCAAACGTTGTAGTGGGAAAACAGTACAAACCCCTATGGCAAATTTAATTTCCATAGAAACTACGTAAAAACCATATAGGTTTTATTACAAACATGTAACATTCATATTTATCTTAACCTCTATGTAAATGTTTACGTCAACCAACAATATATCACGCGATAAATTCTTTTTTATAATTCTTTTAAAAATTATACAAAAACGTAACTTGTTATTACTGATAGATTGAACATTACTTTTTTGCATGAATAGTATGAATTAAACTAAATTACACCATCAAAATATAAAGTTTCATTTCTGTTTAGGATTATCCAATTAGTAATATTTGAGCTGGTATAGCTGATAAACGGTTCACCTTAATTTATACTAGTCTACTGTTTAAAAAACATTGGATTGTTTTATATACTTGTATGAAAGAAAACGTTCTTTAGATTCCACACTGTTCTCTTATCCCAGTTTTTGAGGGTGTTCGTTTGGGTGCCCAGTTTAGTGCTGTAAGGACTTTAGTTATAGATTTTATTGCATCTGCCACTAAGAGTAGTAAAGATCCTGACTCACTAACGAACAAGCAATGTATTTCCCTCCCCTCTCTCCCCCCGATAGCCCCCGCCTGTCCCGCCCCGCAAATTCGACATAAAGACATAACTCCCTCATTTATAAGTAAACTCTAGCAATACATTTATTAATCTACCTTTTTAGCCAAAGATGATTGTATAAATGTCAACTCAAAATTTGAATAAATATGATTTATAGAAAAATAATTGGTAACACGAAAAAAAAACTTTTTTAGATTTACTATATACTAGGTTGGTTAGTACCTTCTGTCCACTATATTATCAAAATTTTAATAAAATATATCACACAGTTTGTTCATGAGTTCACTTTGGCCTGCCATATCACCATAAAGAAATTTGTTATAATTGTTTACCGTAACACATTTATTACTTACAAGGATACTAACAATTATATTCAAAGAAATTTCATCTTTAATCAACATCAGCATCCTTAATGTCGAGTGCATTTAACTCTGCTTGTATTCTAAGATTTACCTAAGTACTTTAAAACTAAGAGTTTCTCTTTTCTAGTTATTTTCACGAAGCTGGAGAGGTTGGCCTACTTAGATTCCTAGGTAGTTGACATACTTACAAATTACTTAAATTTCATTAGTCAAGAATGGACTACTAGGAAGCGTATTGCTTGATGCACTTTAAGTATTGTTATATTTGGTAGAAACCGATTGAAGATGTAATGAAACAGCTGACTTTAAGGGTTTTAAGGAACAAACAACGTGTCGTCTTCAGATGTCACTTACTACTTTAGTCTACAACTTGTTTCTTTTTCTAACCCATACTGTGTTTTATATATGTTGTTATGTGTGATAGTTTTCAAGAGAACGTGCATTTCTTAAAAGCCAATTGTAATATTTTAACCTGTAGTTTCAAAGGTTTATATAGATAATTATGATTTACGAAAAAGGAAAAATCTTGTTGTAAATGTAGACTATGGTGATAAGTAACACCTGAAGACGTCAAGAGTTTTTATACCTGTCGAAACGTTGTTTGTTCCTTAGAAAATTATTAGAAATCTCCAATAATTTTCTACCAATCATGAAGAATCCAATAAATAACTTTCAAACAACCATTGAAGAGTTTGTTGCAACCAGCGAGCACAGTGATCGCTGGTTGTAACATACTTTCTTGCGATAATTCCTTTGACATGAATATAGTAAGTTTATGTCAGCAAACGCTTTCTTTGACAAAAAGAACTAAAAAAGAAACGTTGTTAGTAAGCTAGCTACAAATATAAATATTCATAATAATAGTTGTGACATAATATAAATAAGGCACTTACATCCTAGACATGCCGAGAAGTAGTGCGAAGTAGAAAAAGTAGTGTTGCAGATCATGGAAATTCGCAAAAAACCACCCCTCTTTCTATGGCGTAAGGTGCGGCAAATAACTTCCGGTTTTCTGGCCAAACTAGTGTACATCCTCTAGAGAGAGCGATAATTTTCTGTAATACAGCTAACTGTCTTCAGGACAGTGTTATAACTTCGAGAATGGCAATTGGGTCCATTTTAGCCTAGATAATCGGAAACTTCTGGATTGCAGTGGCACCTTGTATAGAGAAACTCTTTAGTCTTCAATCTAGTGTGGAAGCGACTGTAGAGTGATAAGTGCTTAACAGTGACGGTTCACGAACGGGGGATGATATTGAAAGAGCGTCAATTCGTGGGTTTGTAATTACGTAAATAAGGTTGGTCGAATTTGAAGACTAAAATGGTGTTAATGATACATTATATGTAAATATCCAGTATTTTGTAATTTAATTAGTGTGTAAATAAAAGAAATAGTCGATAATCACATAGTGAAATAACCATATTGATTAGGACCCTGTTGGACCGTAAAAATACTATACTACCTGAAAACATATCTCAGACATAAGAGCCCCGTCATGTCTGGCCAGACTGCCTAAAGTAATTTCTACTGTACATATAACGTGTAGTTCCATCTTTATTCATTGAGTAGACACAGTTGCCTGTATATTCACTAGAAATAACACAACTGCACCATTCCAAGTGGATGAGAGAGAAAAATTATTTTACCCAATTTTGTACCGTATTTCATGTTAACGGTCACTGAAGCTATCAGCTTCGTCCTAAATTTGAATTGTAAATGGCAAACTCTTGAACGTGTTTGTGGTTGAAGGAATTAGAATACACTGTTAACGGTTGTAATTAATACAGTTTGTTGTAATTTAGCTGTACTCCAATATTTAATCTAACCCACCCACCCACCCATACACATACAGTGGTATTGACCCACCCACCCACCCATACACATACAGTGGTATTGACCCACCCGCCCACCCATACACGTACAGAGGTATTGATAATAATAATATTTAATAATAATAATATTTCATCTAACTCAACAGAAATATTTATTAAAAGGATAACACAATCAGCAGCTTAATGTTGTTTGTTTTTATAATTTTTATGAACATATCGTTAAGAAAGTCTAGTGTACTTATTTGTAAAAATTGAATGGTAATTAAGTTTTTATATAAGTTAATATACATACTAGGTAATAAAGAACATTTATATATTGTATATTTATATTACATAAAACATAATATCTGTATAGTATATCGTGCTCTAAAACCAAATGAAAATTAATTGGTGAATTACAAACTCCATATAGAAGTATCTAAATAAAGAGAATCAAATGTTTTGTTTTTCAGAATATTTGTGGTCCTAAACCATACTTAACACTTACAAAAAAATTAAGATTTTTAATTACCAGGCTTGTCAGTGTTAGCTAACAATACGTCCGATATTACGTGGTTTGCATTCCAAGTAACGCTATAGATCCCTTAGATGCTCTGACTATTGGGATATTAGTAAAGTCTCTTTCTAAGGAACATTCGACCTTAGTTAGTAACATTGACTACACTCGTACATCTACTCATTCGCTCGTCATATTCACCCATATCTCTGCAATAGGTGGCTTAATGATGAATAATGAACAATAATGAATCAATCTCAAAATCATACGTATACAGTAAATAGTTTTGTTCATTTCATTATACGAATGTATACAATAATAGAACTATTGAATTAATTTGCGGACAAACAATCCAGACCGTCGGGTTTCCATTGTGGTATAAGCCAGACGACTGCACTTAGTTCGAGCCATGCTCACAACTTGTTCCACAGAGAGCCACACTGTCGTCCCACTTAGGTATTAATTCACAACTTCGACCCAGATTGATTCTATCAATCACTTGTATTGTTGGAAAGTGTGCCACTTAGTTGTGCCACGCCACTTTGTAACTGGGTTTACAAATTAGAAGCTTTGTTTGTAGATCTTGTCCGAAATCTATTCAAACAGTATTACAATTGTTTTACTAACTAATCACTAGGGATAAAATTATTGCAATTTAACCAATATTGCTTCTGATACGGCTAGTGCTCTCAGTTTGTAAATATGCTTTTGTATCCTGCTCATCTTTAGGTGTTTCAATGCAATTTATATATTTATGTAATGATTAATGACTTTATGTATAAAATTATAAAAGGCAGGAATAAATGTTGATGTAGCATAATCTAGTTAAAAGCGGGAATCAAATCCAATTATTTTTTTTATAACATAAATTAACACTTGTATAATAGCGTCAGATTTAATTTATAAATTATTGTTATAAATAATATAATTTTACAAAGATTATCAACAATTGATCATGTTTTAAAATTAGAACAAGTAAATTCAATTCCACCGTACGTGTATGGGTGGGTGGGTCGATTCCACTGTATGTGTATGGGTGGGAATATATTGTATTTATATAAGTTTAGGATGACTCTGATTGTTTGCGTCTTTCGTTGGAATGGTAGAGTTTAAGTTGTAAAACATATGCTAAGCACATTCTTATTTAGAGGAGAGTAAAAAAGTAAGAAGAAGAGAAGGAACGTCCCTTTTGTATATCGTGGTATATGCTATTTTGACTTGCAGAGAATGATACCCTTGATTGTATTAATAAAACCAATGACGATGCAAAGTTGAGATTTTTATGTCACCTCTAAAAACACCACGTAGCACTAAACCTGTTCAAAATATTCCCTAACACTATAAAAGCAACAGGGTAGTAAAAAATATTTGACTTTACGCTTAAATGTCAGCCTCTCTCACACCTAATTGAACCAGTTTGTAGGTGTGAGTTGTAAAGTCTGGGTGAACTGTATGATAAATGCTTTTAAAAAAAAGCCAGTTTTGTGGCGAGGTATTAAAGCAGTGTTTCTCTCTCTCAGATTGTATTGCAAAGCTCGTAGATTGTCCCAAAATAAAATTAAGAAAATTAAGTTCTTTTTATAAAAAACGACATAGTTAGGCAGGAAAGTAAATAATTATTTCATATTTAAATAAGCTATCCTACAGGGAAGAAAGAAACAGAGGTTGCATCCTATAGTGCGCTAAATGTGTGTCTAGTTAGGGTGGAGTAGTTTGCTCAATAGCAGTAAGTCATTGAATAGCAGGGCCAGCACCTTGTCAGTCCCCTCTTTGTTCCCCCCAAATTATCAAGGATAAACCTAGAAACTATTACTACTGGTATATAAAGGTATAATTTATTTGTAATTTATTTATATCTTCTACTAAGGTGTTCTCTGTGGCCAGAAGTAAGCGACCTCCGTTAATTTTTCTCTGTGGTTATTGCAACTATTTTGTACACCATATATGAAGAAAATTAGTTCATTTTTAAGTTTTTCAGTTTAGTTCATAGCTGTAAATTATATAAAATAAACTGATTTCCTTTTGATAAATTCAACACTTAATATTACTCGATTTACTATTGTCGGCATTAGTGGTGCAGTCCTATAACTGTAACACAGCTAATTGGGGACAATCTGTTGTGGAGATTGTAGCAATGACTACAGATTCTATCTGTAGTCATTGATTGTAGGCTACAGGTTCTATGCTCGGTCCTCACAACGATATAGCGTCCTCTCAATGGTTGCTATCGGCGTGGACACTACCAGACATATTTGGGATATCCACGTTGGATGGTAGTCATTGTGCGGATATCGTGTAGGGGAGAGAATTGAGAATCAGGCGTGTCACTGATATTCGCCTTAAAATATGCACAACGTTTTGTTGGCGTCTCGGATAATAGAATATTTTTACATACTTATACTAAGTAAAGCCTTATAGTTAGGCAGTGCATTACGTCTCATAACTTTATCTCATATGCGAAAATCTGTCTCATCATGCTACACTGTACCATGTACAGAACGACAAAGCCAAACACAATCAGTACTCGCCTACTTTCAGCGGGCCAATCAGGGAAGTGATCTCTCCCAGCAATATTTTAACTTGATTGCCCAATCGATTAGAAAAGGCTGTTCGAGCTAATTGGTTCCCTTGTTAATCCTGCCTAACTAACCGACGTAAACAGCTCTGAATCTAATTTAGATTGCCACCCACTTTAGAGTTCTTCTATAGACCTCATCATCCTGAAGGGTTCTAATTTTGGATTTTCCGTTAATTCACCACCACTACTTTTCCGTTACTTCACTACCACTACCTTTTTATCACAATTACGGTTAGGTTAGTCTAGATCAGGTTAGGGTAGGTTAAGTGGCTACTAAAGTTGATCACAAACTGGTAAATCCAATGATTGACTGACCACTGAATCCGATCTCCATGTGTAAGTTTTCGATAGTGATAAGATAAGGCCAGATCGGATTCCTAAAGGATAAGGAATACCGCAGTGAACGTAAAAATGATTTTGGAACAGTTTTTAAAGCAACAGAATATTTATCAAGTGGTAGTCAATTAACGGAAAAGATCCCTGATTTTAAATATTAGAGAATTTGTAATCTATTCTACAGGTTATCCTGTTTTAATGTAATAATTAGGGACGTTTTATACAATAATAGTATAAAAAACGTAGATTTGGACATTTTTTATTTATTAAATTATTATTCAATTAAATTACTGGACGTGTATGCACGAGAACGGTTTTCACATAAATTCACAGATTTATTGTTAAGTTATAGTTCAAATTACATTGAATTTAGTTAAAGAATAACTATAGAATAATATCCAAGAAATTTCTTCAAATGAATTGGTAAAACTTAAAGGAGCTTTTACAGTAAGTGGATAGTCACTTTTTGAGTCTGTTTAACAGCCTAACCCAAGTGATGATTGCCCTTGTCAACCCTAGGGTTCTTATTCAATTGTAAAGAAGGACGGTTCAGTTTATAGAAAATACATATTTCTATTGGAGTCAATAACGTCTAGAAATAGTTAGGATGACTATTGTTAAGATTTTAAGAGATTTTAATTTAATTCCATGTTTTTCAGTTTAACAAGTTATTTTGAGACAAGTTAACAGTAGCTTTAGTTACTATGTCATTAATATTAATATCATTAACAGTTTACTATCTTGAACTGTATTTATTTATTTCAATTCTTTAAATAAATCAAAAAGAGTATGAATACATTTCCAATGCTACTTGTATAACACTAAAAGAATTTATTGCTAGGCATCGGACTGACAAAAAAATATAACGTTACAGTTTTACAGTATTACAAAAAAATATAATGCAACAGTTTATACTTGGCTAAACAATTCTAACATTATTACTCTGAGAGGACCACTGTGGTTAAAAACACTTATTTGCAAAAAGGAAGGAGGCAATACACTTGGTGGTGGACCGTACTCCAACTCACTAAGTGGTTTAGGAAACTCACTTCAACTATTATTCGTCTTTGTATGATCAAAACATCATCTACCTCAGAGTTAAGCTAATGCCAACTCCCCCACCTCCTTAAAAGTCCCTTAAAAAAAATTTACTAAAAAAGTACTTAAACGGTAACTAAACCAATTTATACCGATGTGCAGTAACTCTCATGACGTCAGACGATTGTAGCTCAGGCGTTTGGTATTGAAGAATACTGCAGAACATAAGTATATTCCATGTATATTCACCCGGTCCTCTTTATACCGACACAACAACCGCTCAATGGTTACTATGAAATAATGATTTATTCCGTGAAATAATACATGATTATAAACAAAAAATTACAATTCTCGGAATTAATCAACCACAGTTTTCCAGTAGTTGTGGTTGATGAGTCCAGTCCATTTACATAATTAACAGATAAAAATGGCTCACTGTGGCATCTGCTTAAATAGTAATAAAGATATATTTATATATATACAAGAGTTATACTACAAAAATGTAGACTAAAATATTTTTATATTTGAGACAAATACCCAAATATATCAAATATAATACACAGAAATTATGTCATATGTACTTAGAATAATATAGACAGAATTAAATAAAACATCGAACAACCAAACGAAAAAACTATCAACCATCATAACTTTAAACAAAAATCAACAGGAAAAACATCAAACGAAAATATAAATACCTATTTAACACAGTATTTACATCAATATATAATCTGTTGAAATAGGTTAAATAATGAAAATTATATATGCCACCGAATACTATCATTTATATTTCGAAAATACAAAAAAGGAGCAAAATCAGCTCATGTGAGATATTCCTCCAAAAAAGAAGTGTCATGTAAAGTAAACAACCAATATTTTACCCTTTTGCGAAAGGCTTTTAAATTTGGACTTTCTTTAATTTTTGAATTTAGTTGATTAAAATAATTTGGTCCAAGATATAGATAAGAGTGCATGAAGAAAATTTATTAACTTTCGGTTTTATGAATAGTCTTTGAATGTTGCTTCTAAGTTCAGGACGCACCCTGGTTGAACCTCTATTTCCACTCCTTATATAAAATTGCTTTAGTGTTTTGAAAATAAACAAATGTTGTAAAGGCATTACACCCGTTTGACAATATAAAGGAAAAGAATGCTCTTGTCTATTTTTCTTAAGAATTAATTTAATAAATTTATTTTGAGATTTTCTTAAATTATTGATGAGATATTTATAAGTTCCTCCCCAGCATAAAATTCCGTACTGCAATCTAGACTGAATTAAGCACAATATAGACAAATTAAAAGTTGTGTGACAAAATTGTTTTAAAAAGAAGAATTTTCTAACGTTAAATTTAATCTGTCTGTGCAATTGTAATACATGTTTCTTCCAAGATAAACGTTCATCAAGATAGACCCCTAAATATTTGAAACTGTCAACCTTTTCGACTGGTACACAGTTACATCCAATACTAACCTTACAGTCAATAGAGTGATAATATAATGGATAGTCAAAATTAAAGCTCTTGTAACCAAAATTAATAAATTTAGTTTTTGAAACATTAACTATCATTTTATTATTAATACACCAGTTTCTCAGAGTAATCAAGTCTTTGTTCATTTCCGAATATACAGTTTGTTTGTTTTTGTTGTTATAGTTAAAAGCGATGTCATCTGCAAATGCACTAATTCTTCCAATAAAATATTGCTTTAGTAAATCATTAATAAAAATTATAAAAAGATTTGCTGAGAGTACAGTACCCTGAGGAACACCCCTTTTTATAACAAGCGGGGCGCTTAAATTGTCTTGTATTTTAACCTGTTGTACCCTACCACTGAGATAACTCTGAAACCACTGCTTTGCCACACCCCTGATACCAATAGATTCCATTTTTTCTATCGACGTGGACACTACTAGAGAAGTCTCGGGTGTCTATGTTGGGTGATAGTAACGGTTCAGATGATGTGTAGGGATGAGAACTGAGGGTCAGGCTCGTCAGTTAGTTGAAAATCAGACCAACACTACGTGGTTCGGATTCCACGTAAAGCTTTAGGTCTCTTAATTGCCCTAGCAATTAGGCTATTTGTAAATAGCTCCTTCTAGGAACAGTCGACCTTAGTTAGTAACAGTGACTACACTCGTTCATCTACACTCATCTCACTCATTCATCTCATATTCGCTCGTATCTTGACGATCGGCGTCTTAATAGTGAATAATGAATGAACAATGAATAATAAATGAAAATATCATAAAGCCATAGTACATTATAAATTATCACATGCACAATTTTAGAAGAATTAATTGAACTATATGTCTTTCTAATTTAACCAAATCCACAATTAAAAATAGCCTTAGTAGAGTATGCAGAAAATAATTTAACTAATGAAACTAAGAATTCGTTCCTAAATTGTCTTACTTGGATAGTATTAATATACAGGACTAATGAAGAGAACTAAAATCCTAAAATTCACGCTAGCATAATTGTGCTATTCATGCTAGTATAGTTGTGATATTCACGCTAGCATGATTGTGCTATTCATGCTAGTATAGTTGTGATATTCACGCTAGCATGATTGTGCTATTCATGCTAGTATAGTTGTGATATTCACGCTAGCATAATTGTGCTATTCATGCTAGTATAGTTGTGATATTCACGCTAGCATGATTGTGCTATTCATGCTAGTATAGTTGTGATATTCACGCTAGCATAATTGTGCTATTCATGCTAGTATAGTTGTGATATTCACGCTAGCATAATTGTGCTATTCATGCTAGTATAGTTGTGATATTCACGCTAGCATA
Source organism: Stictocephala bisonia (assembly GCA_035578905.1). Taxonomy (NCBI): domain Eukaryota; kingdom Metazoa; phylum Arthropoda; class Insecta; order Hemiptera; family Membracidae; genus Stictocephala; species Stictocephala bisonia. The sequence goes on from JAQJVL010002626.1 coordinate 62,513, forward strand.
ATTGTGCTATTCATGCTAGTATAGTTGTGATATTCACGCTAGCATAATTGTGCTATTCATGCTAGTATAGTTGTGATATTCACGCTAGCATAATTGTGCTATTCATGCTAGTATAGTTGTTATATTCACGCTAGCATAATTGTGCTATTCATGCTAGTATAGTTGTGATATTCACGCTAGCATAATTGTGCTATTCATGCTAGTATAGTTGTGATATTCACGCTAGCATAATTGTGCTATTCATGCTAGTATAGTTGTGATATTCACACTAGCATAATTGTGCTATTCATGCTAGTATAGTTGTGATATTCACGCTAGCATAATTGTGCTATTCATGCTAGTATAGTTGTGATATTCACGCTAGCATAATTGTGCTATTCATGCTAGTATAGTTGTGATATTCACACTAGCATAATTGTGCTATTCATGCTAGTATAGTTGTGATATTCACGCTAGCATAATTGTGCTATTCATGCTAGTATAGTTGTGATATTCACGTTAGCATAATTGTGCTATTCATGCTAGTATAGTTGTGATATTCACGCTAGCATAATTGTGCTATTCATGCTAGTATAGTTGTGATATTCACGCTAGCATAATTGTGCTATTCATGCTAGTATAGTTGTGATATTCACGCTAGCATAATTGTGCTATTCATGCTAGTATAGTTGTGATATTCACGCTAGCATAATTGTGCTATTCATGCTAGTATAGTTGTGATATTCACGCTAGCATAATTGTGCTATTCATGCTAGTATAGTTGTGATATTCACGCTAGCATAATTGTGCTATTCATGCTAGTATAGTTGTGATATTCACGCTAGCATAATTGTGCTATTCATGCTAGTATAGTTGTTATATTCACGCTAGCATAATTGTGCTATTCATGCTAGTATAGTTGTGATATTCACGCTAGCATAATTGTGCTATTCATGCTAGTATAGTTGTGATATTCACGCTAGCATAATTGTGCTATTCACGCTAGTATAGTTGTGATATTCACGCTAGCATAATTGTGTTATTCACGCTAGTATAGTTGTGATATTCACGCTAGCATAATTGTGCTATTCATGCTAGCATAATTGTGATATTCACGCTAGCATAGTTGTGATATTCACGCTAGCATAATTGTGATATTCACGCTAGCATAATTGTGATATTCATGCTAGCATAATTGTGCTATTCACGTTAGCATAATTTTGATATTCACGCTAGCTTAATTATGATATTCACGCTAGCATAACTTTGATATTCACGCTAGCATAATTGTGATATTCACGCTAGTATGATTGTGCTATTCACGCTAGTATAGTTGTGATATTCATGCTAGCATAATTGTGCTATTCACGCTAGCATAATTGTGATATTCACGCTAGTATAGTTGTGATATTCAGGCTAGTATGATTCTGTTATTCACGCTAGCATAATTGTGCTATTAACGCTAGCAAATGTAATTCACAGCATTAAAAAAATAGTTATCTCTATTTTTCTATTACAATTACGGTATTTTTGTAAATTGAGTTTCACATTTTCAAGAACATACAATTGTAGTCATAAATCAAGATGGGACAATTGTGTCGGTCAGAAGTTTTGAAACACAATCGCTTCTTCCGTGACTGATGGCCTTTTGATTACTGTCTTTATTGTGTTGTTTATTTCACTTTTCATAGGGTAATGTATACTTTTACAATTTTTTTCAAAAGGCCACCAACTGATGTTTATGTCTATAAAGGTTTTGTTGGAAAAATACGTGTTTTAGGCATTAATTCAGAATGTTACATTCATTAATGGTCAAATTGGGCGTTTGTTTAAATCAAATGCTTTTATTAAAACGCCTAATCAAACTCATTGGAGGATTTATTAATGGGACCCCAATGAATTTGGTAATATTAGTAAGTGATGAGTTCTCTAGGGTAATAATATTTAAATAGTAAATTTATCATACCTTTCTCAACATCATTTTGGACCTTTTAATCAATCGGCTATATAACATTTTGGTTAAAGAATTTAAAAGGAAATATAAGTTTCATTAGCTTAAACAATTTTTCTTCGTTCAAATTTTAATTTGATAAATTCAGCGATCTATGATCTGATAGTTTCCTAATATCAGACACTTTCGAATAACACTAAAGAGATACAGAATAGAATAGAACTTTATTTCTTGACACATATTACAGTATTACAAGAAATACTGTATATCTCACATTTAAATAAACAAATACAAAAATACATAAGTGAAATCCAATAAAAAGTGCATAAATAAATAAAAGTAAAAGTATTTTTTATGCAGTAATAGTTTAATCCACCCAGAATTAATCTGATTGGAGAAATTCAAACGTAAGTTTCACGTAACTATAACATTAGTTAACTTATAGAATTAAAACAAAACAAAATTTATCAAGTTTCCTACATAAGGACTCAAAAAATAAACAAATAAATAAAATAAAAAATAACAAATATTTTAAACTTAATAAAATAATATTAGTTAATGTGATAAAGCACAATTAATTTAATTAATTAATATATATAAAAATCATATATAGAAAATAACCACTGGTGCAGCTCTCGACTAAAACGAGATTTAGTAGTTATATCTTTAAAATTTAAATATTTAATTTTGTGTTATTAAACTTTTGGTTACTTCTATAAATCCAAAATAATGCACATAAAACTATCATTAATAGTTCTTACTGTCCAATTAAACGTCATTCAAAACACTTGCATTATATTGTTATAATATAAGTACAAGTATATATTTGATTTGAAACCATCTCAAACAGTGTTTCAAACACAAAGTATTATCTGAAGTGATAACCACATTTAGATGGTTAGAAGACGTATTTTCTTTGGTAAATTGCCTCGAAATATTTAATTGATTTGATGAAAATAAGAAAAAAAGAGTCATGATTCATTTTGAAATTACAACATTTGTTGCTACAGTATGAACTATATTTTTATATATTCATAAGACGCCGATCGTCAAGATATGGGTGAATATTGATTTCGAATGAGTGTGATGAGTGTAGATGAGCGAATGTAGTCATTGCTACAAACTATGGCCGACTATTCCTTAGAAGTGTCATTAATTAATAGCCCAATGACAAATGAACAACCGGCGGTTATCATCTGATCCTTCTCAAAATGTATTATGACTCTGATTGGGATCGAACTGAGAACCTTTAGCACATAAAGCTGGGATTGAACCAACCATACAATGAAAGTAGTTAATTTAATTTATATTATTTGCTTCTTTGTAATTATTTTTAATTGGAAAAATTACAATTAAAATTCTTCGTAATTGTAAAATAATAATATAATTATTATTATTTTTCTTTGGTTTAGTTCTGTATTTCCATGTTTTAGGCTTTGTTATATTTACTACTTTAACATAGTAGTAAATGGAAAACTGTAAGAGAGGACTTATTAGTCCTAAGCTTGCCAATTTTATAAAACACTTTTTGTACAATAAAGCCATTATTATTATACAAATGAATCCTTTCAAGTTACAAAGTAAGAACCGTCACAGAAATTATTGTATTGATGTTATAAATTATGTTGTTTAATTAATACAATAAATAATTAATTGTTTCTTAGTTAAAGTATTACGTACTAGTAGAAATACCTTCCTCAGAACAGATTCCTTTGTGAATCCCTCAGGTCTGAGGATGGTAAACGTGGTTTACTGAAATCGACCACCGTAATATCTGTACATATTATACTTATATTGTAATACATTTGTGTTTTGTTTGGCCATTGATTCAATAATCACTTTTAGACAGCACTTTGTGCTTTAAACATTACTCGATTTCTCTTTATATAAATATTTTCTTGTTATAAATAATTAAAGTACAAAGCAAAATATAAATATTGGCTAGTGAAATCATTGGTAAAGCCTTAAGCCAGTATGCACATAACAAGTATATATTTTTACACGATCCTTTACAAATTAATTGTGGAAATCACAATATCGGAGGTAGTTTGTGGAGTCCACGCGCAGCAGGTCTATAACTGCTCCACGTGGCGGACTGGATTGGAAATAGCGCAGGCACGTTATTGCTTAGGACTGGGGCTGTATTCTAACAACAGAATATTGCTTTAGTATTTGACGCTGATAAACTCAAATTCTTTATTAACATATTGATTTGCATACAAAGATATTTGATACAAATATAATGTTTTGTCATTCAATGAGAATCTTAAACCTACCTTAAACACGAAATTAAGTCTAAATTAATAAATAGTGTTAACGAATCCCAAAATCCAAGAAGTCCCTGACAGAATAAAATTCATTGTTTATTAAAAATATTTTCAGCTTTCTTTTAAATTGGTGTTCACTATGACACAATTTTAGCTCTTTTGGCAACTTGTAAAAAAGTTTTATTCCCGTATAAAGAGCCCCTTTTTCAAATTTGGTTGTACTGTGAATTGTATAGAAAAATAATTTGTTATTTTTTGGGATTCTCTTTGGACAAAACGTTGATGTTTCTAAAAACTATTAAAAGCACCGAGAATATATAAATTGAGAGTACTGTCATAATTTTGCTCTCTCGACATGACTGTGACCAGACTAATTTTAAAATACTTCTTATCATATTTTTCTTTGCCTTAAAGTCTTTATCCAATAATGGTGAGCCCCCAAAAAGCTATCCCATACCTAATTAGACTCTCGTAATATCACCTGTAGACATCAAGACTTCCAAACTGCGCGTGTCTTATAGGAGGTCTATAGCATATGCAACAGAGCTTAATTTTTTTAATAACTGCTTAATATGGGTTGTCCATGATAAGGTTTCACCAATAAAAACTCCAAGCAATGTAGTATCTGGGATGGTTGATATTTTTGCTGTAGGTGAAAGATCTATTTATTTGATTGAGTTTTTATTGCAGGTAGATATTTGGACATTTATGGCGGTGGTCTGATTAGTATTAAGTAGTAGCCTATTTACTCCAAACCAATTGCTACATTATTTTAATGCTGATGTAAGGTTTGAAAGGACTTGTTGGACTGTTTCACCTCTCACTAAGATGGATACATCATCTGCGTACATACATAGTTTTGATTGTCTGCTTAAGTAATTTAAATCATTTATGTACAGTAGAAACAGGACTGGGGACAGAATACAGCCTTGAGGGACACCTACTTTTTTTTCGAGCCAAGACGATGAGCCCCGAGTATGAGTGACGCTTACCCTTTGCTTTCGTCCCGTAAGAAATGATTTTATCCAACTCAATGCAACTCCTTGGATCCCATAATGATTGAGTTTCTCCAACAACTGGGAGTGATCTACACAATCTAAGGCCTTCGACAAGTTGCAATAAACTACCCTCTGCGACTCGTCAACAGCCTCCAACACGGCGTTAGTGAAATCAAACACAGCTGAATCAGTTGATTTTTCCCTGTGAAAATCCATGTTGAGAACCGTCTAATATCTTCCACTTGAGGAGAAACTCTGGAAGACGTGAAAGAAATATTTTTTCAAATACTTTGGTTAAGACTGACACTAAGGAAAAAGGCCGATAGTGTTTTATCTGAAGCCGATCATCTTCATAAGAGGTTTGATTATGTATATTGTATATTTGAGTTTCTCAGAGTTCCAGATAGAAATGATGTGTTAATTAAATAGGTCAATGGATACGAAAATTCAGAACTAGAAGACTTAGTAAATCCGAAGATAACTCATCCCAACCTGATGATTATTTTGTTTTTAGGGACATTAAAGTTCTTGAAACCTCTAACATTGGTTGGGGATGGAAACATTGCTACAGAAGGCCTGAAATGGGACAACTGGTTTACTGCAAATTGAGGACATGCTTAATATATTCTTTTAATTTTAACCAGATTGCAAATATAATCATACTACCCATAATAATGATAGTATTCTTAGGTCCTCACAAAATATCTTCAGCTAAGAGTAAGATAAGATTATGGGGGTTATGGGTACCAGGGAGTGGTGGTACCTTTCGAGCCGTTCCTGTCACACCTTGCATGTGGGGTGGGTTCGGCAGACTGGTTCACACCTGGTATCAACTCTCACTTGTTAGCTGCGTAGAGCTACCCTGTGCCACTGGGTGTTGGTCCACCTACAGAACCAACTGAGGGGGGTCCTAGACTAAGGTGTTAAGTGACCCGTGCCGAAAGTCTCGTGGTACTGGGGGCCCAATATTAAATACATTAACGGAGCCCTCTGGGAACTAGGAGGCACCCAGTCGTAATTACCCCTTACCTCCCTAAACGGGTCACTGGGGAGGTGGACTTCAGCAACCTGGTACTCGTGGGAATTGTATGGAAGCTGACACTAATAAAATTGATTTGTTTACAGGTGGGGTAACTCCCGAAGGCCTGCTTATGGACAACCTCAGCTTGTTCTCTCCGGCGTCAGCTCTGCCTGCAGGAGATAAGGATGCGCTACTTCGGTCTTAGGATAAGAGTTCTCAGGGTAATCTCCAGAAGATGGGTATGGGTGGTCCACCTAACAAGAGGATCCACGAGGCCAACTCCGAAGACTACTTGTCAGAGGCGAGAGAATCCTTTCGAAGGTGGACAAGTGACAAGCTTGGGAGGAGAAGCACGGTGCGAGGAAAAGCCATCATGCACGTCTGGCACCTCAGGGGGCCAAGATGACAAGATAAGCCCCCTTGCGGGTCACTACCCCCAAAACCAGGCAGCAGGCTTCGTCCTCTATTGCCTCCAAAGGTGGTTGGAGTTGTCGCTGGAGGGGTTGGTTGCGCCAATGCTACGGCTGGGGAATGACTTGATAACCAGGTTTCAGATACACCTTTCGCTGTATCTGAACTTCGAGGTTGTACAACTGAGGCTTCGACTGGCTAAGAACATGGTCAAGATGGTGAAGTTGACCACATTCGTTCCAGTAACAACCTGTGCTGTTACTAAAGCTGAGGTCCTTTTAGGCCTGAAGAAGCAAAACTAGCTGAACACTGATCACTGGTTGGTTGTTGGGAGCACTCAAAACCCAAATGGCCTATTCCTAGTGATCATGGTTGATGAAGACTCACTAAGGAGACTGAATGCTCTCTCAATGTGGCCCTTTCTGGGGCTGGAAAGGATAACATTCAAGCCTAAGGGGGGGACCCAAGCCTCCACAGAAGTAATGGCAGTGCTACAGATCAACCTTCACCACTCCAGAGCGACCACAGCCACGCTCTGCCAGAAGATTCTCTCCGACAACGTAAGAGTGGCTCTGATTCAGAAGCCATGGATCGTTGGAGCGAGAGTGATGGGGCTCGGCACTGCTCAAGGGACACGGCTGTAACTGAGGTATACCTGCCAACAAGTGACTGTATGCTAACAAGGAACCTCTCGTTCGCCCAGAGCCGGCATGTGAGGTTGCTTACAGCCTTGACAAGTTCCAGAAGACCTGAAAGGCAACGCCAGGTAACAGGCAAGCCAAGGAGGTCCTGTTTTGGCCGATGTACTCCAACACGGCGGAAGCTGTTTATCTTGCAAGATCAGAACTACGAAGAGTGGTTGGTTTTATAACTGGACATTGGACGTTTCGGGCACACTAGAACTAGATGGGGTTCCCAACCCCCATTCTTTTGTGTAGGAAAAGTGGGGAGAAGGAGGAGTCTGGACGGCACATCCTCTTTCACTGCCCGGCCCTAGCTAGGAAGCGAGCTCTCACCTTGGGTGGCGATTTAGAACTTGGCCAAGGTGTATTACAGGAAAACCTCATCAAGGTAATCTCAAGCTAAGTATGGATGAGCCTTGGATGAGGTTTGAAGTTCTGTAAAGGATGGCGCACAATAAGCCTTTTTAGCTTAGGGGCCGTTACCAGGTTTGAAGCCTGGCCCTCCAAATCGTAAAAAAAGGTGCGAGCACTGTGTCTACGTACGCGTGGTGAGTGGAATGTGATATGACTTGCGGGTAAAAGTACAATTACCATTTGAATACACAAAGATAACAAATATTGTAAATTGGGGGACATTAAAAAGCATAAGATGCCCTACACGTTGTTGTATATCTCGTCGTATTAAAATAAAAAAAAAACTTAAAGTTAATGATATAAAATCGAATTTTAAAATTTATAGTAAAATTACGTAATTTTAAATATATGTTGATCAACAAGACGAGTCCTGAGGGTCTGTTTTTAAAATTTGGGAATAATCGGGTAATAGATTTTTAAAATGGTAATTGTACCAAAAAAACCAAAATCAGAATTTTTGGAGTGATGTATTTATAATTATAAAGATAATATCAATGAAATAACTACTTTTGGAAGGTGTTTAATAGCTGTTGTAAATGCATTGCAATGTAAAGAATTTGTTGGCCAAACAGCCTTAGGCCTTTTGTCTCATATGAACTCTAAAGCCAGTAAACATTGTTAGCGTTTTATTTATTATTTATAATGCTTATTTTTATATTTTTAACAGCAGTTTTTAACTTCATTCACCAGTTCACATGGACCTGCAAGTCTGAGCATGAAATTTATTTTACAAGTGAAGTACGGACCGTTAGCTCAGTTGGGGATTCGAACCTTGGATCTTGCCCTCCGCACTCAGAAGCTTTAGCCATAGAGCCATTACGTCGGACATTTTATTTTAAGACCACATTGACTGGCAGAATCATCAGGATATTAAATGATATAATTAAAAATTTTAAGAACTTAAATCAAATAAAAATCAAATAATTTCATATCTACGTGTTTTCTGTCAGCAAACATTTTTTTATTTTATATGTCCATGAAATATTCCTAATCATGACTGTACGAAAGGAGGAGAACGTGGTTTGTAGTAACCAGTTTGAGGTTATGATTTCTGCATGTATTTACAATTAAAGACTTGGATAAAAAGGATTAGAAATTTTTCATTATTGTTCAGCATTAAAAAGAACCTAAATTATTTACCAATAAAGACAGATTGAAGCAAGAATTTATTCTATCATTACAAACGGATTTTTATTCTAAATTACTAGCTTTTAGAGTAGAAAAGATATCTAAAACTAGAAAGAAGACCTTGGAATACGCTTTATATAAATAATTTTAATCAATTTTCTTCCCAATTTTTTTTTCATAAATCGTAATTTTACATGTATTAATCTGAGTAGTTAATTTATAGAATAGAATAGAATAATTTTTTTATTTTGCCAACAATTATAACATTTCCATTATAATTTTTACAGAACAGTTAATACAAGTATATCTATAGAAAACAATAATAGTTTACAGTAATATTGTTTTACAGCAATATTATATTGTTATTGCTGTCAAGATCAAAGCACTTCAGAAGCAGCTTTTCCAAGCAATTAGCATCTGTCAGTATCAGGGAATACACTACAGACCAAAATAATAATTTTGCAACATTTCAGTTCTATTTTGAGTCCTACCTGTCTTAATCAACAATTAATAGACCACACAATCTGACCATGGACATTAGTATTATTTTTAGTTATATTTTGTACTTTATTTTTAACTAAAAAAAGTGTGTGCTATTTATACTAATTTTATTTTAATTAGCAAGTTGAGCTGATATTATGTTACCAAACAAGATTCTAAATGTTTAAGCAACATATTACAGATTGTTTCGACTGATTGAGGAAGTTTATTCTAAAATAATAAACAAATAAATATGATTTAGCTAAAACCAAACGTGTTTGAAGCTCCAAAATGTAACTATGTTACTTATAATTTAAATTAGCCTAAACAAATTCAGGTTAACCGTATTTGACAGAAAATCATTCATCGCAGTTCCCCCAGATTAAAATTAAATATTTATCTTACGTAAATACTTTTAGAAGTATTTAAAGTAAGTCTTTAATACGTCGACCTACTATATAGGCACATATAGTCTGTTTATAACTTAAGTAATTACCATATTTCGTAACATAAAATAGTAAAGAAATATAACATAAAAATATAAGTAATGGTTCCTACTTGTGGAGCCAGTCGAAAAGTACCACAATGACTCTTTACACAGATTTTATAACAAAATCCTATATATATGTAAATGTATACAAACAAATACAGTAATTTGTCAAATAACGATAGAGAGATATCTATGAAGCAAAAATATTCCAGAGTCGATCTCAGTTTAGTAATTTAATTTCCGCCAATTATTAATGTACTAAATTAATAATGATTACTGTTATTTTCAAAATCCTATGTACTCGAGTTTTAACTTCTGGTATAAATCTAATATAAATTAAGTTTACAAAAATTTTCTTGCATTTTATATTTAATTTTTATTTAATTTGTTTGACGTCTGACCGTCAAATTACTAGTTTTTAAGTTAGTTATTCATATTTTTTATTAAGGTTTCAAGACAAAAAAGATAAATTTTAGTACTTTTTTTGTAAAAGGACTCAGCGTTAAAAATGTGGACAAAAATATATATTCAGGTTAGAAAATTGAAATTTCTACTGCGTATTATGAAAATAACTTTTTACAGTATCTGTGATTCCTGGAATGTTTACCACGATAGAAAAAAAGTGTTGGCTAAACCCACAACTTTCTGTTATGGCTTATAAAAGACAGATTGAAAAATACGATATAAGTTAACAGTTTAGGTAACCATATCGTAAATAAATCGAAAAAATAGTATATATAAATAACCTGTGTTTTTAAATCGCATGATAATGCAAATTTTGCATTATTTTACACCTTATTTTGTTATTTTCCCTTTCATTTGTTTACATCCATTTGTTAACGGACAGTAGGGAACACACCCCCAACCCTTTTCTCGAGGGAGTAATGTTTCGTGTTTTTTATATAAATTTCGTTAGCGTTCCTAAATGAGCATATAGATTGCATATGTGCAGTTCACTATTATATTAAATAATTACTCTTGCTGTCTAATTACATATTGTTTGATTCAGTACCTGTGATCCAATTATAATGGGAGGTCATTTTGGTCGCTTAATTAATCTAGATTCCAACAATGGGATTTAGTATTACAGTAGCCTAATCAACTGTAATGCTTTAAATGGCATTTCAAGTGTATAATACTAACATATTATATTAAATATTAATAGTTACAATTGAAATTTAAGTTTCATGCTTATGAACAAAATATTCATTGATAAATCAGTGAAATTTCTACCAATATTGAAACCTATTCTTTGTAGCATTAAACAATGAAAGAATGCATGATTTACCGGATGAATGAACTAATGAATTGACGAATCAATGAATGAACAAACGATAGAACGAACGAATGAATAAATGTTTTTATTTAAAGGTGGAGTTAGAACTATAAGTCCTCTCTTGCAGTCAACCTTTAGTTTAATCTAAACAATAATCTTGACTAACATTTTTGGCAAGGCACTAATGAAAAAAAGAAAAAAATGATAAGATATTATTATTCTTATAAAACTAGTCGTAATAAATTTGTTATTTAAATGTAGTTAATTTAAGTTTATTTTAATTGCTTTCAAATAAGTGTATTAGCCAAAGTAACATTAAAACTAACATGACGTCTGCTCGATGGTTGCCTTCAACGTCGAAATTACTAGAATGTCTGAGGTATCCGTGTTGGATGATAGTCAGTGTTAGGATGTAGGAAAGATAACTGAGTATCGTCAGTTAGCTTAAAATCAGACCAATACTACGTGGTTCGGATTCCACGTAAAGCTGTAGGTCCATTAGTTGCCCAAGCTGTTGGGCGCATACTAAATGGCTCTTTCTGAGGAACAGTCAACCTAATGTGGTAACAATAATTACATTCGCTCATCTACAATCAACGCGCTCATTCGCTCCTATTATTCTCCCATATCTTAAGATAGACGTCTTAGTAATGAATGTATTGGCTATATATAGTAAGAAGAGAATGAGAAAGTATAATATGTATAAGGTTATTAATATTCGCCAAGACACCTTTCGTAAAATATGGGCCAATTTTGATTTCAAATGAGTATGATGAATGTATAGGGCTGACCCTTTCTTAAAAATTAATTTCCTGATAGCCCAATGATTAATTAACAGCTTTTGGTCATCAGCTCATCCCTTTTAAAATTAGTTTTACTTTGGGAACAAGCTGAGAACCATTGGTATAAGAGCAATAACAAATAAGCACCGACCAATTACGTTTTGTAAACAGCAGCACAGGCCGGGAACTCGAAATATTACAAACACATTTGTCATTACAAAAAGTATTATATTAGAATGGATTATAAATAATTACACATTTGTTTGTACAGTAGTTACTTAATGAAGTAAAACATTCAATAATGTCATACCAACATGCTCCCTCAATCAGGATTGATTGTTTGCTTCTTCTTCTCTGGCTCCAACTGTCTTCAATTATATTTATATTTATTCTGAAGACGCCGATCGTCAAGATATGAGTGAATGTGGATTTTGAATGAGTGTAGATGAGCGAATGTAGTTATTGTTACAAACTAAGGCCGATTATTCCTTAGAAAGTGTCATTAATTAATAGCCTAATACAAATGAATTGACTCCTCAATCTCTGCCATGGCATCAACTCCATGGTGCCTCCCTTCAGGATTCTTTTGTAACACTTGTTTCAGACAACATTAGTCATCTCTTCTTAGTACATGCCCAGTGGTGGGTGGGCTTACTGCTGGCACCTACTTCAGCAGGCAGGAGCCAGATTAAAGAGATACCCTGGTCTTCCAGGTTGGGGACTGAGCGTTGGGCTAACAATCCAACTTGTAAAAACAAAAATGTTGGGAATCGACGGCAAAAACCACCCTAAAAAATTTGGACATACAAGAAAAATTCTAGAAAAATAATACTAAAAACAGAAAACTTGCTTAACAACTATTGTGCATTTTTCAATAAACATTCACATTATAAGTTACAAACGTTCGTTTAAATACCAGCCGTCCGAGATGTTCAGCATATTTCAGAGCAATCTAAAGGCAAACCGTCGACAAACACACTGCTGAGTCGTCCCATGGAAGTAATAACTTTGCCGAACCATTAAGCCAATTGGTAATTCACCTGATTGCAGATACGAATCCCAATTACTCAACGTTTCCAGTTCGACGAGATGAACATAACGTGTTTAACGCCACGTCCCAATACTGATGAAATGACTAACGTAACAAGAAAAATATCAGTCAGCTGTTTTCAATATGAGATAATATTCTCTTCGATATGAGACGCTGTCAAAATGTGGTATGTATTTTAAGACAAATACAGTGTGGAAAAATATGGAAACGCTTTCACAACTTTTGTATGACTTCATTTGTAAAAGTGAAATCTTGTGATTATGGTTACAAAGAACATACTTTTTGATGCCACTAGCGACATTTCATCTTTTCAAGGGGACGGTCCACGAGGAGTTGAATGAAAATCTTCAACGTAAGCCTCGGTCGAGTTTGGTATCAAATGAAAGGTATATTCAGGAGAAATAAATTGCCACAAACCGGACTTTGAAAGGTTTATCCTTTCCAGAGTAACGGTCATTTGAATTTTAAATTAAGTAATTTGAACAATATTATTTCTCCGTTATTTAACGGTTTTAAGAAAATTATTCTGGTCAAAAATTATACTTTATGGAACTCAATTATTAAAAAAAATTTTATTATCAAAACATCTACGGCAAAAATAACGTTGTTGGGAAAGCGTTTTCATATTTTTTTTCTATCCTGTATATCTGATTACGTGAGTGTAGGATAAATGTGTAGTCTGGTTACTAACTGAGTTCGACTTATGCTCAGAAAGAGCCTTTTTTTAATAGCTTAGTAGCAAGACAACTAGGGGACCTATAGCTTTACGCATAATCTGAACCACGTAGTATTGGTCTGATTTTCAGTCAACTGACAATCCTGACACTCAGTTCTCTCACCTACACAACATTCGTACACTGACTACCACCCAACATGGATACACCAAACTTCTCTAGTAGTTGATAGCAACCATTAAGAGGACGCCATATTGGCAACAAGCCGACTTAGAATGTAACATATCACCTACAATTCCCACAAAACTTTGTCCCGTAAGTAGCCAGGTAACATCACCGTGCCACTAGTGCTGGCGAATGAGGTAGGTGTTATATATATGTCAAATTAGGTGAAATAAATAAAACATCCAGTCCACTTCAGAGTCATCTTAAATAACTAGTCAAAATGTTGATTAGTTTATTTCATAAGGGCTTTTTAATAGAAAATTAATTGCTTTTTAAGAATCACATAATATATGATTCAGATTAAAAAATGGAAGCCAAAAATAATTAATCTTTGAACAAAACATAAATGATAAAAACCTGTTATTTGATTTTTAACAAGAAAATATTTAAAACTTTTAACAATGAATCATATTATATGAACTGAAGAGAATAAAACTATAAAATTTAAGAATTACTTCCATTATTTTATATTATTTTACTACAATGCTTATTAGAAATTGTTTAATTTAAAGTCAAATTATTACTTTTAAAACTAATTCGGAGAGTATTGATTTGTTGCACTAAATATGGTAATAGTTTTGCAGGAAATATTATTAGACATAAGTATAAAATATTTCTTAAATTATAATGTTAATATAAAATAAATCCTGGAGAGCATTATCGGGAAAATATTCACCTAAGTTGGTCTAAAACATAATAATTTCACACAAATTCTATATAATGTCATATAAACAGTTTTTAGAAGTTTAAAACTTGAAATTTTAAATAATTAATATTAACTGGGTAAAACTTAAACATACAACTGGTAAGACCACGACGTAGCTTGTTTTTGTCCTTGAACCGTTAAAAATTAAGTAAAAATAGGGATTAAATGAATATGTACTATTTGTGAAATGTTAAACCAACTGTAGAGTTTTTAATTTATCCAAGAATAGTTTAGTTAGTTCAGCAAAATCTGAGATATATTCTTTTAAACACGTTTACAGGAAAATGCAAAATTGGTTGAAAGGTGAGACTTTGACATTCATCTCGAGTTGTCAAGGAAATTGATCGATTTGAGGGTTGGGGCGCCGTCTGAATACTGAAACAGTCTCAATACGTTGAAACCACCCTTCCCTGGCGAGTGTATTGGAAAAAAAATGTAACTCTATTACAAAAATATTGCTTTGTTTGGAAAATGTAGTTAAATAACACTTAAAGAGCTGTTCAAAATAAGTCCAGATTGTACACATTTTCAGCGGCATGAGACCAGTTTTATTTCCAAAAACCCTCTAGAATTCAGTCCAGGCAGCTGGATGTTTGTCAGATGGGCAGGACACTTGAAGAGAGAGCTATAAATTGGCAATAAATAAACAAAATTATTTTAGTTTTAAAATTCAGCACTAACTATCAGCACTAACTATCAGCACTAACTATCAGCACTAACTATAAGCACTAACTATCAGCACTAACTATCAGCACTAACTATCAGCACTAGCTATCAGCACTAACTATCAGCACTAACTATTAGCACTAACTATATGATACATTAATAGATCAAATTCTTTAGTTTAGTGTATCAAAATAGAATTTTTTGCTTTTTATATTAGAGTGACCTTGTAGAAAATGTTATTTGCAATAAATAGCATGGATAGTACATCATGTGAAAACGTATTCACTCGGAAGAAAGCCGCTATCTGGAGAATATTTGAGGGAAAGGCAAAAGTTGATGTCGGGAATATTAAAACTCCGCTGCCCAACCACGTAGAACCGTACTGCTTAGCTAGATAGCTCACCAAGTTTTAACACATATCACCTGAAGATAAGTGTTTTTTCTTGAACGAATATAATATTGAAACTAAGTTTAAATACATAAAATGGATCTATAAAATAAAAGACACTATATATTTTAACACTAAGTGTTTAGCACTAGGTAATAACTCCTTTATTCCTTAAAGATATAGTTTCTTAAAACACCTTTCAGAATATGGAAAAATGTTCTATACCAAATGTTGACTATGTTAACTAATATTGTTGGATGATATTTATATGACTTATGTCAGTTATTTAACCTTTGTACTATTGTAATTTTGATTAAATTTTGTTAATTAATTAAAGTGTTTGGGAGATTGTAGGCGATAGGTTCCATGCTCAGTTCTCTTAATACCGACGCGGCGTCTACTCAATGGTTGTCATCAACGTAGACACTACTAGAGAAGTCTGGAGTGTCCGGGTTGAATGGTAGTCAAGGTTCGGCTGTTGTGTAGGGAAGAGAACTGAGTGTCAGACTTGTCAGTTAGCTGAAAATCAGACCAACACTACGTGGTTCGGATTCCACGTAAAGCTGTAGGTCCCATAGTTGCCCTGGCTATTGAGCTATTAATAAATAGTCCTTTCTGAGCTAAGTTGAACTCAGATAGTAACAATGACTACACTCGTTCATCTACACTCATCACACTCATTCACTCCTCATATTCGCCCATATCTCTACGATCGGCGTCTTATAGATGAATAATGAATAATGAATAATTAATTGTATATATTTCTAGCCGAAAGCCCTTACTTCACTACGAGCTGGTTCTCTACACTTGCCTACCCGACTTTCCGTGGTTCTCACTTAATAATCAAGTAAATATAACCGCTCAACCTGCTGCAATTCTGCTAAATAACGTAGTTGTAGTGTCTAGAAAACCATATAAGCCTACCTTAGGGGAATGCAAAGTTGGGCAATCATGTCAGAGTTAGTAGAAATGACCTTAAACATTTACAATGAAAACAAACTCAGTCGAGTTTTTTTTTCTCGTTTACGTTTTTTTTTGATCAGATATTCTGAATAAATTATTCAAATAATTTTAATGTTACTCGTAAGGAAAAGAGGAAATGTTGAAAGGCTGTTTCTACCTGTTAGGAATGGAATTTCAATAAAGCCTGAGTGAGTACAACCGTGTTGGATAACCTTATAAGTTATCTAAGATAAGAGTGAAGGATATTGTTAAAACATGTTTGTAAAAATAGGTTAAGGAAAATTAACATAAATTACATCAAGTTGAACGGTGATAACTCAATATAAATATATGAATATTAATTGTCATAGATATTAATATTCACCTATGACATTAATTATAATTCTATTATCACTGTACGTTTATGAGTGGACAGGAGGGTTATCACCACCATACGTGTATGGGTGGGTGGGTGGGTCAATACCACTGTACGTGTATAGGTGGGCGGGTGGGTTAATACCACTTACGTGTATGGGTGGGTAAATACCATTGTACGTTTATGGGTGTTCGAGTTTGTTCAATACTAATGTACGTGAATCGGGTTAAAATCTGAGATCATAACAAACGTTCATATAGAACACCCATGGGTTACTACCATTGTACGTGTATGGGTGGGCGTGTGGGTTACTACCATTGTACGTAAATGTTTAGGACATAGAATAAGTGTTTTGTTTATATTAATCAAACTATATTACAATTCATAAAGTTATATTACAACTTTATAAGTTTTAAAAGTGAAAGCTAAAGAAATTCATGAATTAGTATTTAGAAAAGTATTGTTCCAACTAACAAATAAAAATATTTGGCTATACTTGGCAATATTCTAACGATAACTTACTATTTTTTTATCCTTTCCGACAGTGGTTGTAGCTAAATAACTGTTTAAATATGTTTAAGGTTTTAATTGACATGATCTTGATCCAACTATTGTGGTTATTTCTGGTAGACTATTGGATGGATTTGATTACATCTAACAATACTTAAGGTGAAATGAATAAAAAAGAAATGAGCCTTGTAATGATTGCATGTCTCTGAGAAATAACATCTGTGAAATGGCATGAGTGTATGAGTCTGAGCTTGTAAAATGGGGAAGACACGAAACCATTTCGGTTTGCCCTACAATACGATGTTCCTAGGTGAACCAATATATTTAGATACAGTTTCGTTCCATGGTTCCTATATGTTAGTTGGTTTAATTTGTGGAAGTAGACTTAATATTTTGTTCACAATCGTAATTAAATATAATTTGAGAATAAAAAAATGGAAGACATTTTGACAGTCGAACCATGACGCTTTGCTGCAAAAATTAAGTAGAAATATAAAAAAAGTTGGTCATAACAAGTCAATAGAGCACCTAAATAACACTCTGAAGTAACAGCGCTCATAAATAAATTACAGGATATATTGATATTTTTAATAATTGTTATATTATTTTATTTTTTAATCAAATGAAAATGACAAAACAGTTGAAATATGTAGTATTTTAATTTAAATTAATTGGTTTAAAATTGTGCTCAGTTAATCTTGAGTTGATTCGTAATATTATACATTATTTGTTTATCTTATATTACTATCGGATAAAAATATACAGAAGATTTATTTGAATCTTCATGTACAAGGAAAAATTATAGACAAAATAATTTCTATAATTTATTATTTGAAACATAAAAATATAGAAACATTTTCTTTTAATTCACAGAAGGCTAACAGTAATATTGTCTTATTCGTAGCTGAATATCTCAACTGCTTACAAAATACTAACGTTGTTCTACCTTTACCCTTCAAGGGTTCAAGGGAATTTATTACTAAAATAATGTCCATAAATTTGTCTAAAATAGTAATTTGATGAATAATACTCTTAAAGAATCCTAGTTGTTGATATATTTTTGTAGTGACGACAGTAATTTTCTTTATAGTTTATAATTTAAAAATGATTATCACTTAAGTTTCGTTAGATTTATTCATAAAGAACCCAAGAAGCATCAATAAGCTTTATATAAAAACCAATAAAGCTCATACTGCGTATTTAGCTTATGCTGGCACTAATACAGTAATTAGTATCGAATTAAGTGCTTGATCAGTTGACCGTAGCTTTAATAAAATGTATATAATTATAGCCTATAAAAAAAGTGTAAAAATTTTACAATTTCTACACCTCGAATTAAGATGTACAAATTTGCCAAGAAAACATTTATTTATTCGTACCAAGAAATCACAACTAAACTAAGCTGTGATGAAAGTATAACGCTTGTTTACTTTGCAAATTTATACTTTTAAATATGTATAAATTAGTGTTAATATAGTTAAGGTAAGGTGGGCAGATCCTTCATTATTTATGGACAAATATATTTCTTTCACAATTTTTGTTCTAATTTTACTCAACCTTTGGTACACTTTAGTAATTTACTGTTAATCTTCTTCTTCTTCTCCTTTATCTTTCTCCAATATTCATTAATTCTTTGAGACCTTTCCTTTCTTATTTGATCCGAAAACATCCTTATATTTGTATTTATATATTTATATAAAACATTATATATCTAGTATCGTGTTTAATGTTAAATCTGGTATTTGTGTCTTTGGGGTTCTTGTTTTCTCTGTTTTATGGACTAGATTTTATTTTACTAGGCAAAGTTCTTCCATTTATTTTACAATTATAATAATACCAATTAAAGTATTTATGATTTTTCAAACCTATATTTTAGTGTTTTAAACTTGGGAGCCCATTGACAGAAATACTACAAAAATACTATTAGATATTTAATTAAACTTGACTCTGTGACGTCAGTGGGACTGTTGACTAACCTGACTCCAGTTTTAGTTGCCTGTATTTCAATTATATCCTTCTGTCCTTATTGCAGTGTTCAAACTGAGGAGATATTTGTATATCTAGGATTTGCAATGAAAACAGTTGTTCTGACAGACTGAAATTAAATATTTGCAATCCAATCCGTAATGAATTCATTTATCCTCTGATTTGTAAGCAAGTAACGAGGTATTTGTGAAAAATATCTTGTAATATTGTCATAGCTAGGATAGAACAGGCTAATAATTAAAATTACTATAACTATAACAGTCAACTGTCCTGCTGACTTAATAATATATTTTCAATTATTTGCTACTAAGAAGCAAACAATATATGAGGGAATATGAGGGACGAATGAGTGTAATGAGCATAGATGAACAAGTGTAGTCACTGTTACTAACTATGGTTGACTGTTCCTAATAAAGAGCCATTTATTAATAGCGCAACAGCCAGACCATCTAAGGATTCTTTAGCTTTAGGTGGAATCCGAACCATATAGTATTAGTCTGATTTTTAGCTAACTGACAAACCTAATAGTCAGTCCTCCCCCTACACAACATCCGAACCCTGTCTACCACCCAACATGGACACCCCAGACTTCTCTAGTAGTGTCCAAGCCGTTAGTAACCATTGCGCGGATGCCATGTCAGTACTAAGTTAGAAGACATAGAATGTATCACCTACAATCTCCACAGCTTTTCCCAAGTAGCTGATTTATAGCACTGCGGCACTGGTACCAAACATTTAAATTCAATTCAAAAATTAATTAATTTTTCTAATAATATTCTATCATAAACTATATTTAATACGCAAACTAATTTTACTATGAACAATGATATTTATATTGTTTGTTAAACTTAGTAAGTGAAACAAATTAAGTACCCCATAGGCATAACCTGTGATAGGGTTGTATTCACTTACATGAACACACCCACAGATGTAAACCGCAAACACATTCAGCAGTTAAGTGTGGAACAAACTTCAGATGAGTTAAATTTAGGCTAGCTTGAAATTAGATGCATCATTATGAAGAAAACCGTTTAAGGCTAAATGCCTTATTATCAAATATAATTTACATTCATGGGAAAACTAACATAAATCACATGAACGAAACTCGCACATTAAAACTTAACCAGTAGCAGTGTTAATTTGTCAATTAAACATAATTAATTATGAGGAAGACTATTTGAGCTGCTGTACGGCTGACAGTCCTGGATGATTACCGAGTCTGTAGCTCACAAAATGCAGACACCTATTAACAACTGCCTCAGAAGAATCCTGAAGATCACTGGCTAGAAACTATCAGAAGAGAAGAGTTATGGAGAATATGTGGCAAGATCCAGTAGCAGCGACAATAAAGACAAGAAAATTTAACTGGATTGTACACACTCTCCGAAGAGCACAAGATAATATCAGTAGACAAGCCCTTGATTGGAACCCACATGGAAGAAGAAGACGTGGCAGACCAAGAGTTACGTGGAGGAGAACTGTGGAAAAAGAAATAAAAGGAAAAGACAAGAACTGGGGAGAGATCAAGCAAATGGCCTTATTATCAAATATAATTTACATTCATGGGAAAAATAACATAAATCACATGAACGAAACTTGAACATTAAAATTTAACCAGTAGCAGTATTAATTTGTCAATTAAACATAATTAATTATGAGGAAGACTATTTGAACTGCTGTATGGCTGACAGTCCTGGATGATTACCGAGTCTGTAGCTCACAAAATGCAGACACCTATTAACAACTGCCTTAGAAGAATTCTGAAGATCACTGGCTAGAAAGTAGAAACTATCAGAAATGAAGAGTTATGGAGAATATGTGGCAAGATCCAGTAGCAGCGACAATAAAGACAAGACAATTTAACTGGGTTGTACACACTCTCCGAAGAGCACAAGATAATATCAGTAGACAAGCCTTTGATTGGAACCCACATGTAAGAAGAAGACGTGGCAGACCAAGAGTTACAATAGATAAAGGAGAACTCTGTGGAAAAGGAAATAAAAAGAGAAGGCAAGAACTGGGGAGAGATCAAGCAAATGGCTCAGAACATGTCAGGTGGATGTCTTTTGTTGCAGCCCTACGTCACCCAACGGATTAAAGGAAGTCAATTAAGTCATGAGGAACTAGGGGACACCCCTGCACGCGAAGCAGGGAACAACCCGAAAACTATATTTTAACAACCTAGCAAAAAAGGGACAGTAGTGTGTAAAGACAATACGATACTGAAAACTCCTAATATAAGTATTGTTAAAAATTACTGAAACTCTGCAGCTAAATAGTGTATTGGACCCAAAACTAGGCTGTGTTGATTCACAGTAGGCCTACAACACAATGTCCCTAGAGCGACACAATGGCTCTTCACATGACATTCGGGCCATGTTGTCGCTTGCTCCGGGCTCACTGTGAACATGACCTATACGTTGTTCCCTAATGTGACATAGCCAATGTGATAGCTTTTACAATACTAGTTGTGTTCTGTAGGTCAACTATAGAATTTTTTTTAAACTTTAATGAGTCATCTAATAAAAACTATTGTCACACTTAACCATAAATAATAAACCATAAAGTGTTTGGGAGATTGTAGGCGATAAGTTCTATGCTCGGTTCTCTTAATACCGACACGGCGTCCGCATAGTGGTTGTCATCAACGTAGATACTATTAGAGAAGTCTGGAGTGTCCATGTTGAATGGTAGTCAAGGTTCAGATGTTGTGTAGGGAAGAGAACTTAGTGTCAGACTTGTCAGTTAGCTGAAAATCAGATCAACCCATAGGAATAACCTGGCTCGGATTCCACAAATGGCTCGAATTCCACGTAGGACCCATAGTTGCCCTGGCTATTGGGCTATTAATAAATAGTCGTTTCTGAGCTAAGTTGAACTCAGATAGTAACAATGACTACACTCGTTCATCTACACTCATTCACCCCTCATATTCACCCATATCTCTACGATCGGCGTCTTAGAGATGAATAATGAATGAATAAATCTAGTTTATTTACTCTTCTTAATTAATGATTGTTTTTATAAATGAAATGCGTTTTAATTATCCAGTGAAAGTTTACATGCTGAAGTTGGTGCACATTATATACGGTGTTGAACCTTCCTCTAACATCACCGGTCATTTAGACGGTAATTTAAATAAAATTTCACTATGATAAAGATAATTTAAAACTCTGGTACACATAATTTATGCACCGACAGACAATGAAATCTCCCAGGAATGTTCTATTTATAAATTTATCTTGAAATTATTTAAGGTTATTTACTACGAATCTTAGAGGCTTACGACAAATCCAACCACACCATTGTTGTTTTCATTTAATTAGTACGTTATGACATTTTTTTATGCGTTTATACATTTTTTCATAACTCGTTTAGTTTTTATTCTATATGGAACAAAATAAGTTCCGGAAATTTTACTAGTTTATGCTATGCATCAACTTTACACTCTTAACACTCAAATGCCGTTGATGTATCGCAATTATATTTTAATATGGTGGAAAATTGTTTTACATTAATTTTTGTATTTCAAAACTTTAACTTTCAAAGAAAAAAGTTCTTAGCAATTTCCTAAAACAAAGTTTTCTTGGCTTCTAGATGTTGTAAAATTAATGATTTTGACGCCAAACTATAAAAATCATAAGTTCACGTTGTAATCCATACCTTTACATGTATAAGTAAATGCAGCGATCGGAAATCAATGATAATTTAACAACGTCTATCTCACAGCGTACAGCTACTACACGAGAAAAACAATGGTGTGGTTGGATTTTTCTCAGACGCCTTGGTTCCTTAAAAAACAACCAACAAACTTTGGAACACATATTTCTTCGCCAACAGTAGGTTATACAAGGATGAAAATATTTTATAATAATTAATTCCACCTAGGCAAAGGCAATTTCAAATTGGAAGTAATACACCAAAGGTTATAACATTATTCTGTGAAAAATTAAACTCGGATTATAATTTATTCAAAACAAAACAGAAGTATGTATTCAGAAAATGTTATATTCCATATGTTACATTTCATATTCAAAACGTGGCCTAGGTGATGTATTATCATTCATGGGAGGTTTCACACGTTTATCAACACGTTACATTCGTCACAGGAACTTCTTACTCCTGTAACAGTTCCTACAGGATAATAGGTATAGACAATTACAACCTGGAGTGAACTTCCTTGTTTATAAGCATGGAATAGGAGTATACAGCATATAAAACAGCGAATACATGGCTTTCACAACATCGATATTTTGTCCATAGACAATTTGATAATTTATTTATTGTTAATAGTTTTGTTCCTTAAAGTCTAATTTGTTATCAGAATAATTTACTTGAAACCATTAAATATCGGAGAAATAATTTGTTCAAATTAGTTTCTTTGAAATTCAAATGGTCGCTACTCTAGATATAAACCTTTCGAAGTCCGGTTTGCGGCAAATTTCTCTTGAATAGACCTTTTATTTGGTACCAAACTCGACCTAGACTTACATTGAATATTTCCGTTCACCTTCTCAAGGACCGTCCCCCTGAAAAGATGAAATGTCGCTTATGGCGTCAAAACGTATGTTCTTTGTCAACATGATTATGTAAAAAATTTCACTTTTACAAGTGAAGTTATACAAAAGCTGTGAAAGCCTTTCCATATTTTGTTCATCATGTATATAGGATAACAACGAGTTTTTTAATTCTAAATATGGTAAAATTCAAACTAATTAAATGGAAAATTAAAACATATATATGCAGCAAAACAATACGAATTTGGATTCGGACCAAGGAGTCCAAGATCTAAGGTTAGAATCCCCATTTGAGCTAACAATTGGTACTTTACTAATTGAATAAAGTTCACGCACGGGCCTGTAGGCCCAGATGAACTTGCCAGTGAAGTTTTGCATTCTAAGAAAAAAGCCTCGAAATACAATTATTATTGTTACATCTGTGAGTAAACAATACAAAGTGTCGTAAACATGTGATTTATTATTTGTAACTGCCAACATGGCATTCACTGCGGTTATAAGAAAGCAATCTCCGTTTATTTTGTCGCTGTAGCTGGACAAACGCATATATTCATTTTTAATCTAAATTAGTTTTAATTAACTATGGTATATTCTCGTCTGAAACAATATTTACTGTAAAATAAACACATTTTTGATTTCATAGGTGTGTAACAAAGCTCTACGCCTAAAATAATATAAATGTTTTTTTCATGAAAGAGAATTTAAAAATTCAATTTTTACTGTACAAAGTATTTTAGGCCACAAACATAAGTTGATATTACGTTACTTTGAGTAAAACATGTTTTGACAACATACTGAAAACAACGGCAGCCAGTTTATCTTCATAAATTGTTTTATTTGCTCAAACTTTCAAAGCGAGTGTTTATCACCCAAAGATCAATATTTGTGAAACGAGAGTTGCCTAAACCACTTAGAAAGTTTGTGCAAGTTGTGGAAGTTGGTGTCCACCAAGTTTAACAACTAACGTTTTCCTTTGAGCGACTAAACTATTTTACAACTATTAGTATTCACATCGCCAGCACGTCCACATAAAACTTTATGCATATCACATTCTTATCTTATCTAGGTTTAACATTAATGACTTAAAACCTATAAAACACATTTTATACATTTAATAGAAACATGTATTAAATATTGTGTTTTTTTTTACAAGGTATGCTTAGTGATAGAAGAAAGGCTAGAGACAATATTTACTAAGACCTATTGACTTCTATAAAAGCAGGAATTATTTTTTTACGATTTTAAATTATACTAGGGAACACCCATGCACGCTTCACGTGCAAACCCCAGTGCTCGCTGCGCTCGATACATCCAGGCCTTCGGCCTCGGCATGTGATTTTTCACTATAAATAAGCAGATTCACTGTATAACGTTAAATCACAATATTAAATTTATTTACAGTATCTCACTTACATTACTTGCGTTGCTACCTATTGATATGTATAAAATACCCAATGGTATTACTTAGCCTATTTCAAACGTGTTCATTTCATTCGCTTTTGTTTTTCATCTGAAGATTAAACTCTTAATACATCAATAGGGAAATGTCAAACATATAAAATAAACATGTTTTCATTACAAAACAGCTGTTATTAATTTACTAAAATCAACGCAATGTTATTCTTGTGGAAAAAAGGAAATGTTGAGGAGCTGTTTGTACCCCTTAGGAAAGAATTTCAAAAATTGTTTCTTATTTTTGAATTGAATTTTTTTAGCTTTAGTATCTCTTCGATACTAAAGCTAATTTCCTTCAATATTTCATGTAAATCCGTTCGGTGGGAGATGTCGCGATGAATGAGTGAGTTATATATATATATATATATATATATATATATATATATATATATATATATATATATACAGTTACTATATATATATATATGAATATATATAAAATATATAATATTTTAACAGTACAATTTAAAATTTAAATATTCAGTTGCAGTTGGGTTAAAATCCGTACCAACCCAACGTCGGTAAATGGTTATGCAGTGTTCAGTAGTTTATAAATGTATGAAACCTCTTTGTTGAAGAGTTAGCTATTATATATATAATAATAGCTTATTATTATATATATATATATATAATTATTATATAATTATATATATGTATATATATATAATAGCTAAATCTTCAACAAAGAGGTTTCATACATTTATAAACTACTGAACACTGCATAGCCATTTACTGACGTTGGGTTAGTACGGATTTTAACCCAACTGCAACTGACTATTTAAAATTGTACTGTTTAAAAACAAAACAGTGCAATCGGCGGACGCTTTTCTCATTTTAGATATAGTCAATATTCATTTATTTCTTCCATAAATAACAATTATAACAACTAACTATAACAATAAATAGTTATATTTTGCTATATTTCTAAAGTTTGTACAAAATTAGTTGTACTGTGGCCCAGGTATAAATTAAGTAACTAACCACAGTAACTTGCATACTGAATATAACTTGCTGAACCTTTGATGAACTTGTCATAAA
>JAQJVL010002627.1:0-88830 GCA_035578905.1 Stictocephala bisonia
AACTCATGCACTTTATCAACAATTAAACTCATAAATATATAATTAAAACACTCATTATCAATAAACCTTATAAATTTTCTGTTTCTATTCTGTTCTGTTCTGTACCTGATAACTAGCTAATCCTACTTTAAACAGTCTAGATCAGCTTTCTCACTAATAAGAATAGCTCGAGATCCCTCCATTTTCCGTAGAAACACCTTCCCGGCGCTGGTAATACTTGTATTGGTTTTTGACTTTGAAAGTGCGAGTGTCATTCCACAGAGTCCTTGTCTCCTTCGTTAATGCGAGGTTAATGTAGACCTTACTCTCACTCTGATACCCAAGTTTGACAGCTGAGAAACCATTTTTCACTCGACTTTTCTCACGCATCTGTTTCATATCTAGGCGTCTACAAAACTTTAATATTATCCCTCTAGGAGCATTTGAATTTCTGACATTTGTGGACAGCCGATGAACTGCATCTATCATTTCATCTTTAAAGTCAAAACGTATCACCTTTGCAACCTTCTTGACAACATCCATAATAACTTCATTTTTTATTTCTGGAACGCCATAGATTCCCAAAGAATTACTTCGTGAATATTGTTCTGCAATCCGTACTGATTTTTGAAGATTTGTAACCTGCCCTTTTAAGCTTTTATTTTCCAAAATTAAGTCATTAATGTCTATTTCATGAGCATCTACCCTGTTTTTATTGACATTTACTATTGCATTACATTTTTCTATTTTTTCAAAACACATGTCCATAGTGTTGCTTATATCAGTTTTAAACTGTTTCATGTTCTGCTTTATTTCAAGAATGTCACTACTAAAAACCCTATTGTCACTTTTAATATCTTCCACTTCATTCAAAAGTAAATCAAGTTTTTGATCCACAGTAAGGTTAGAATCAGTGGAACTGTTGTTGCGAGTATTTCTTGTCGGTGGGGGCGCCATGACTCACTGAGCAGCTTCGTTATCGCGTGATCTTGACCAACATGCAGAACACCGACTCCTACACTGCCTAAATAACCTGATGATACACTTATATTTTCACTTATTACGGGTTAATCACAATTCACAGTTGCTTCAAACTTCACTTAATTAATGATGAACATGCATTAAACATGCTAGCAACAAATCACATTCACAAACACTCTATAACCCACTTAATAAAACATATATTAGCGGAGCCGATGTGACACGCATCTAGCCCATCTGCATGCATGACTACTACTTTTATGTTATAGTAAATCTATTTTAATCCTAGTTCTGTCTAGATTAGGCTTATTAATATGTTTGATCAAGTTAGATATAAATCTTCAATAGATTGATGTTCAAACCTCCAAATAAGTTATATGCCATGAAACTGCAGATCTAGAGCTCAAAACAAGAAGTCGACCAATGTAATAAACCTTGCAACGCGAGAAACTATATATCCTCCAAACTCTATTTTATAACATAATATATTGTAACATAACATAATAAATTATAGTTGCATTGGGATCCGCTAGAGTTCAGTAGAATGTTAATTAGTCTTTTTAAACTATTTAAAAAGAGTTCTGTGTGATCTGAAAGTGATTGGTCGGTCATAGTGGGAGGAGGGAGTGACATGCACGACTGTCAGTTTGCAGTTACTCATTACGCATGAAAAAAATCCTCAACTCATTTTTAATTTGTGATGGAGTTTTGCTAGTTTTATATAGTTTTATTATCGTTCGTGTACGTGCCTTGCATCAATTTAGTTCTGATTTATAGTGTTTTTATTGTATGCAGTTTCATCTTATCATGTTTTCTGTCAGACCCAACCTAAGGGCGGTTGGGTCGGGTGCACCATCCGACCACCCCACTCTCTACCCCAACAAGTTGGTACATGTGTAGCGCTGTAGGTCCAACTTCCCCGACCAAACCATTCATGATATGTAGATAATATTTGGAGATTTTCAATGCTTTGAGTGTTTAGGAAACAAACACAATGTTTCAACAGGTATAACAAACTCCTGCCGTCTTCAGGTGTACTTACTAACTTAGCCTACTTTAAAACTACTATTTCTTTTTTTCTAAACTTATACTAAATCAGAAAAGACTTAATACTACATGCTTACATACTAAAGATTACTGTTGAAAGTCAAACATTCTTAAAAAACTATCACACATTACATAATTATGCAAAATATAATACACAATATGAAATACAAAAGAAATGCAAAATATGAAATCAGTGAACAAAACACAGAGCAAGTTATTAAATAGACCAAATATTCAATGAGATACAAAAATGAATGCTAAATATAAAAAAATCTACAAAACATAGAGCAGGTTATTAAATAGACAAAATATTCAACTTATCCAACCAGCTTCCAATTCCACTGAGGTGGGGGGAAGGAGTCCTCGCACCACAACTCACGAGATCAACTCACCACGACCGTCATAGACGAACTGAATCCTTGCTGTAAGCCGATCCGTGATAAGTGGTGGGGGGTAGCCAACTCCAAGCGATGCCTAGGTGGACGTGCAAGGTGATTGGGGAGAGGGGGTGTTGTAATTATCCTTGTGTTTTTTTTAACAATTCTGTTGTGTTTGAAAGTATGTTTTTGTTTGATATTTCTTCAGGACGAGCCTCCAAACTAGTGTTCCAGGGTACAAGGTAAAAAACTCCCTTCAATCGGATCTAGGAGCATGGGTGTCATAGCGGGGGCCTGATGGATGTTGGTGTGTAAAATGATCATGTTTTGTGTCCTACATTTATTGTTGTGGGTGTTCTGGGACGTGCCTCAAAGCTAGTATCCCGGGGACAAGGCAAATCCCGCCCTGATGCCCATGCCCCTTCATCCGCTTGGAGGGAGTTTTTTACTTTGTCTCCTGGAACACTGCTTCGAGGCTTGTCAT
Source organism: Stictocephala bisonia (assembly GCA_035578905.1). Classification (NCBI taxonomy): domain Eukaryota; kingdom Metazoa; phylum Arthropoda; class Insecta; order Hemiptera; family Membracidae; genus Stictocephala; species Stictocephala bisonia. Next base: position 2,869 of record JAQJVL010002627.1, read on the forward strand.
GAGGAAATATGAAACAATAACATACTTTCAAACTCAACAGAATTGTTCATAAAAACAGGGACGATTACAACACCCCCTCTCCCCAATCACCTTGCACGTCCACCTAGGTATCGCTTGGAGGGAGCTAACCCCCACCACTTGTCACGGATCGGCTTACCGCAAGAATTCAGTTCGTCTATGACGGTCGTGGTGAGTTGATCTCGTGAGTGTAGTGGTGCGAAGACTCCTTCCCCCGTCACCGTGGAATTGGAAGCTGATTGGATAAGTTGAATATTTTTTCTATTTAATAACCTTCTCTTGTTGAATTTTTTCACATTTTGTATTTATTTCATGTCTCATAGAATATTTTGTCTGTTTAGTAACCTGATCTATCCTCTGTTGATTTTTTTCTTATTTTGCATTCATTTTTGTATCTCATTGAATATTTGGTCTATTTAATAACTTGCTCTGTGTTTTGTTGACCGATGTCATATTTTGCATTTCTTTTGTATTTCATATTGTGTATTATATTTTGCATAGTTAAGGAAAAAAAGAAAAGAAAAAAAATCGTTTTAGATGTAGGCCAAGTTAGTAAGTACTCCTGAAGACGGCAGGGGTTTTGTTATACCTGTCGATACATTGTGTTTGTTTCATAAACACTCAAAGCATTGGAAATCTCCAAATATTATCTACGTATCATAAACAATCCAATTCTAATAAATAACTTTCAAGCAAACCATCCAGTTTTACTTTGGAATTGATTGATTTACTACTCTTAAATTTATTGATTTACTCTTAAACTACTTGTTCTAACCAAACGGAAAAAGTTGTGATAATAGAGCTAATTGAATCGTGAAAGGAATTCTGGTGTTTTTTGGATCTAGAAGATAAAAATTACTAGATAAATAGATAGCATTTTTATTCACAAAAAAAAAAAAATAATGACAATGTAAAGATCATATAACAACGGTGGAAATAGTCCCCCTCATGGGCACATGCCTGTGGGAGGGGAACGGGCCACTACCAGCCAGACGTAAAATAAAATAAAAATGTTACTATTATATAAACAAATAAAAAATAAATACGTGTATAAATAAACTTATGTTTCAAAACAATTATTACTTAAAGCCATAAAAAATTACAAAGAGACACTTTTATAAACTAAATTTCGTAACATTAGAAGCCAGACCAAAAAAATAAAAATAAATAAATAAAAACTAACAATAATAATAATAATAAAGGGTTCTGTAATCCGCTAAAAATACCATAAAAACCTGACCTAAAACCTGGACACATTTCACGTCTACAGACACTTGCCCACGCCCATAATTACACAATATTATTACACAACGCATTACACATTCATACATTACCAGAATATGTAATGCTTTATAAATTGTAATATAACACACTTAGATGAAAGATCACACATGCCTAAGAAAGACGCACCTGACTCCTCCTCGCACACATGCTCGTTTAGAATACACAAATTAAATACACTATCTGGCATACACCTTCACATACGCACACACCTAGCATAAATAATGGGCGCAAGCACAGTGACTATATCACACACACCAACCAAAACACACACACACACACACACACACACACACACACTCCTCACACACACAATCAAACCACACGCACATTCAAACCATACACGCACATTCAAACCTCACACACATACACTAACACCTCACACACATCTCACCCCACACTAAAAAAAAAAAAATAAAAAAAGAGAAATTAAATCAACAACAAAATTTAAATAAATGAATAAATAAACACACATACACACGTAAACGCGCACCTACACACACACGCGCGCGTGCGCGCGCACACACACACACGCACAGACACATACACATACACACACACACACACACACACACACAACATACCACATCCATTCAAACCCCCCCCTCCCCACCTTTCAAGCACTAACCTGAGTTAATGTTTCACATTTATAAACCCAGAAAGAAAAAACCTGTATATTTAATGTTATTCAGTGTACATAGATATTAATAGATTGTATATATTTTCCCTTCCTACCTCAACAAGCCATTTGTTCACACATTTTTTTAATGTACCTATGGAGTTGGAGCTCTGATATGGTTGGTTAAATTCAGGTATAAAACACTAGCAATATAAGAAGGATTTGTTTTGTTTATTGATTTTGTAATTTTCAGTACTGCGATTCCAAAGTTTATTGACGTTCTCGTAAAATGTGGATTACATGTCTATTTACTACGGTTGGGTGTTTGAAAATATATATAGCCATTACTCTAACATACAGTTGTGTAAGGGAAAATACTTTAAATTCATTGAACAAAAGATCTGTTGAATATCTCCTACTTTTGCGGAGAGCTGTTTTAATAATTGCTTTCTGTGTCGTTTCCAAAGCACTTAAAGATGATTTGTATGTACCACCCCACGCTATTACGCCATATTGAAGTAGTGATTGTACATAGGCGCAACAAATGTTTCTAATCAGATCCTGCGTTAAGATTCTACTAAGCACTGAAAACATGAATATTAACTTTCTTAATTTGTTCCTTAACTGTTGTATGTGTGGTACCCATTTTAAACGCATATCAAACACGATAAACTCACTTACACATTCTACAACCTCACAAGACACGCATCCATTGAGGTCACCACATGTATGAAGATGCAAATTAATGTTTATCGGATCACGATCAGCCCTTAAAGAGATTGGCATGCATTTTGTCTTCTGTAAATTTATAGTGAGTCGATTCTGATCAAACCATCACTTGAAAGTAAGCAAGCCACGCTCAGCAGAGCCGAAAACCTCCTCCCAGCTGGTTCCTTCAAACAATAAAGCCGTGTCATCGGCGTAAAGGAACAGTTGACCATTATCTAGATTTATTTTTCCCAAGAGAACAGGGGTTTTTTATTCTGGCCAATAATGTCGTGGATTTTATTTGTAAGACTAAAAAGGTGTCATTAATATTTTTATGATTTCTGAAGCTAAACTGGTTTTTAAAAAGAAATTTTCCATTTTTTAAATATGTAGCGACCTGTTCTTTTACACTATTCTAGAGTATATTAGCTAGAGCGTTGGCTAGAGTGATCGGTCTGTAACTGACACATAAATGTTTAGGCCCATTTTTAAAGATTGGGAAGACTTTACCTATTTTGAACTGATCTGGATAGATTCCTTGCATGATACTACTGTTAATTATGTGTCTAGTAGGAATTTTTAGCTTTTGAAAATTATTCTTAAAAATACTAAAGCTACAAACTGTGAAATCCCCATGAGGAAGACCATAATGTTGCGTTCGTTCAATCAACTAGCTCAAGACTTGGTCTGGAACAGGTTATGTGAGGGATTTCATCATGCCAGAACACTTTATCAGAAGAATTGTTGATTTTCAGTGTGAAACAAGAACCTATAAAAGTTTTTTTTTTCAAGAGGATAAAAAAACAATGTTGCAGAATAGCACCTATATCTGTTATTGAAATGATTATATTTTATGGGCAACACTTGTTACCTTTGCAAGATCGATTGTTTCTCATAAGTTGATTTAAAAAACAAAATACATGAAGATACATAGAAAAGCCAGTAGTTCGAGGCTATTATGGTATCTACTATTATGAGTACTATGAGTGGACAATGTAATGTAGTCTAATGAAAAATCAACCAACTGTACCCAAACGCAATATATGTTCACTGTGTCATATATGTTAAACCTTGTTCTATAATTTGTTTAAGTAATTCAATGGGCACCCAATATAAGTTGTGTAAATAATTTTGAAATAACTCTTATTCAGGAGAACTGCTCCAAACAAGTATTGGTAATTCTGGTGATAAAATATCAATTTTGCGAAGCGTCTAGGAAGTGCAAAGATACCCAAATGTCAGTATGTCCCTGAAAGCAAGAAAACAAGGTTACTTAGTCCATGTAAAACCATGATTATTGAGAGACAGTTTGCCAACTACAAATAGTTTAAGCAAATTTTTATAGTGTAATCACGTTTCGCGAGACGGATTTATACATATTTCGCCCCTATGTACTATTCTTACTGCCGTCCCCTAGAAACATGCCACATCTGTGCTACCCATCCACCCCCCCCCCTACAAGTACAGTCAGGATCTCAGGATTAGTGAGGCTGTAGCGCTTAACAGATTCTCTGTTCATCTCAGGATTAGTGAGGCAATAGCGGTTCACAGCTTCTCTGTTCATCTCAGGATTAGTGAGGTTGTAGCACTTGATAGTTTCTCTGTTCACCTCAGTATTAGTGAGGACGTAGCGCTTGACAGCTTCTCTGTTCATCTCAGAATTAGTGAGGCTGTAGCGCTTGACACCTTCCCTGTTCACCTCAGGATTAGTGAGGCTGTAGTGTTTGACAGATTCCGTGTTCACATGAGAATAACTAGAAGATTAAGAATTAGAAGCACAGAACATTTGTGCGTGTGTGTGAGAGAGATTCAATTTTCAATATTCTCATTCACAATTTCTCATACTCATAGCTACTTGTTTGTTTATTACAGTAAATTATTTATGTTTATTATTGGATTATGCCATTTAGAGTGTTGTCAAGTGTATTAGTGTTTTCTAGGTAGTTGTTTTAATGCTGTGTAAGGATAGTTATACGCACTACTAAGCCACGGTCGTACAGCTGTTTGCAACTATTAATCCTAATTGTGAGCATCTTATTCTTATTCTTCAGTGATATGTCAAACATCGGCAATTTTACTCCCTCTAAACCTCTGCCGGACGGGGATTGAGCGGAAGTTTCAAGTTGCACGTTCTAATGTTATTAACTTGCATAGGAAACTGAGATCTATAGTTAGAAAAGTTTATTTCCTAAGACATTTTTGTAATACTCCTTTGTTAAGATATTTTTGTAATACTCCTCTATATTTTTCTTTAATCAATTCTCAACTACAAAATTGGACTTTCCCGTGGAGCGGGCTTTTAAATATTTGATAGATGGATTAAGAATAACACAAAATTATTTTTTACACATAATATTAAAAAAGAGAAAGTTCTTTCCCTCTTAACAATGAAATAAAGATATTACCTATTCAGCATTTGTATGTTTTTAAGGTACTCAGATTATTTTTCATTAGAAGTGGACAATGAAGGCCTGGAAAGCAAAAAGTTATTTAATAATACAAGATTCACAATAAATAAAAATAATAGGATACCAAAAGTAAATAAATCAGTTTTTAGACATTCATTTCAATACCTTGGGCCAAAGTATTTCAACTGTCTGCCAATTAATATTAAAAACATAACGAATTTAAACATTTTTTGCAAGAAAATATTTACTTGGCTTTCAACTCAACAGGATATTAACTATTAAAATAATATTATTTAAGTAAAAATATATAAAAACTCGTATTTCTATTTGATTATCCTTTTTGAAATGTATTCTTTTCCTATGTTCTTGATATTCAATTTTTTTTTTTTTCATTGTGATTTAAGACTCACTTTTACATGAATATTTTTAGCTAACTTTGTAAATGGTGATGGCTAGTATTAATGTGTATAAAGAGTAATATTACATAATCTTAATTGTAGTGTTAACTAACTTACATATATACATATAGCATTGTAGAAGCTGCAGGTGACGACTTGTTATTTTGTTTTTATCTAGATATTAGACTCTTATTATTGTTTATTATGTTTTTTTAAGAATATCATTTTTTATGAACTGGCTACACTACTTGATACATGGCCATTCAATTTCCAACAATTATAAATGTTGTATTAATGTACTATTGGAAATAAATTCTATTCACATTTATTCATTTGTTTATTGAAAAATTAACAGAACACAGCTAGAATTAACTCTATGGATGTAAGTTTTATCAAAGCAAGTGTTTCTAAATGTCGCACTTATACATTTTACGTGTGTATTATATTTTATAAATGTATTTTATAAAATACATTTATTTTCTACAACATTAATTAAATATGTAAGCCCAAGCAGAAATATGTTTGAATATATTATAAAAAAAATTATATTCAGTACTTCCTAAAGTTTAAAATTCATACAGTTATTTATTTTTTCTTTCAGGTTCTAGAATTAGAATCAAAACTGTCAGAAGCAGAAAAAGAGTACATTGAAGGAGCACCAACACGAGCAAAACGATCTCCGACAGAATGGATTCCAAGGCCTCCAGAAAAATACTGCTTATCGGGTCACCGAGGTCCTGTTACTAAGGTATATTAATTTTAAAACCTTATTTGATTTTAATCATAAATCCACTATAAAGGTAAGTAGTGATTGCACAATTCATATCATGTGACAAAGCTGGGCAGGCATATTATGGACTGTTTCAGGCCCACGTGTCCTATGGCCACAAGATAGGGGACCCCTAACCCTAAAAGCTGAAGAGGATGTGAGGAATTTTCTTCCACTTTCACCTGATGTTTCCTCTTTCCAAAGGAGCAACTTGATAAGGAAGTTTCCACCTCAAAATGTTCTAAAGAAAACTCAGGAGACTCCAAAAGCATCTTCTAAGAAAATGCTAGAAGAGTCTACAGATGAGGAAAAACTGCATCAGCAAGGTAAACTGCCGTGGAGTGACAAGAACATGAGGGAGACCTCCTCGAGGTGGATGCGTGACAGAGAAAGTTTCAATCAGCATTAAGAACTGATCAGCATCACTGGAATCTTCCATGGATATCATAGACTTCATGAGGTCTGGAAGGTGACCCTCTAACATATCAGCTCTGAGGAGTCAAAATTCACCCAGGCTCCCTCACCATCCATAGCTACGAGGGAGATTCTTCATAAATGTCCAGCTAGCAGTCCAACAACTTCGACCAGGGAAGGGAAACCAGGCGAAAAGTCTTCAGCTCCTTCTAATGATGTTCAGTCAGTTATAATGGGGAAGTTGAGGGCTCAGAAAAAGTGAGAGAAAGCTAAAGTAAGGTCAAAAAAGAGTAAAGGGATGCTGGGAAACTCCTTCCTCCATCAGAGAAGACAAAGAAATTTTGAAATCCTTGGGGGCACAAACCTGAGAAAATATTTGAGGCCCCATGAATTTCACATTCAACATAAAAATTATGAATGTGTTCTTTAAATGGGAGCACTTGTATTTATTTGAATAAATATTGCTTAAATGCTTTAAAAAATGCCTAATCAGGCAAGTAATCCTGATCATCCCCAGTGTTAGAAAGACTTACTCTGAAATCCTTGGATGTATGCGAAAGATGGACAATGGATGGTTGCTTCTGGAGCTCACTAAGTGTGGTGACAGATAAAACACCAGGAGGCAATCACCAAAGTGGTTGGAGACTAAGAGAGGATTTGTACCACTGTCCCCAAGTTGAGAATTGAGAGGTCTTGGATCCTGTCAAATTGGAGAATTGACAGCTTAACCACTGAGGGAAAGGTTCAAAGGCAATAAGAATAAACTACTCTGATCTAATTGGCGAGCTTAAGGTCACCCTTTAAGGTCCTTAACAAGCGTGAAGAGAGGAAAACTGTCTTTCAAATGAACAAAAAAGAAGCTCTTCATATTCTGCAGAAAAGCAGAATAAAGATTGGTTGTGTCAGTTGCAGGGTCCTTCAACGTGTGGAGGTAGAGTGATGTTACATTTGCTAGGGCTACGGCCACACGCAAAGGAATTGTTCTGGTCCAAACAGGCAGGGCTGCCGAGAAGGTGGGGCCACTGGGGCAAAATACCCCAGGCTCCTGATCTCCTAGAACCTCGCAGGGGCCGCACAAACCTGAAAAAATATTTGGGGCCCCATGAATTTCATATTTAACATAAAAATTATGAATGCGTTCTTTAAATGGAAGAACTTGTATTGATTTGATTAAATATTGCTTCAATGCTTTAAAAACTGTTCAAACAGACTCCCATAACATTCTCTTCTACAGTAGGCCTGTAGATGCTCTTCTCCTCGCCGACGGTTCCATCGTATGTACTCACACTACATCGTCACATCCATGCCAGACCACCATGTCTGCTAGACAGTGGCAAACCTATCTCATCTGGTGACCCATTCGTTTGTCTCAAAGCACTTTTTTCGTATGTTGGATGTTGTGTGTGTGTGTGTGTGTGTGTGTGTGTGGGTGGGAAGTTAGATTCGGTTCAATATAATTTTATTTTATTGTGTTTATATTGCTTTAGATAGTCATCAAGTTTTCTGTATGATGTGTAATATTTATATATTATAAATATTATATAATAATTCCGATTCTTTATATAATAAAGAATCCCGTTCACAATTGATAAGGATTTAGTAGACCAAAGGACATAGTTAGTTTTTAATAAGGTTGGAGGTTTTTGTATTAAGGAGTTCTCTTACTTAAACTACGACTGCATTCGTTGCTAATGAAGTGTGCTTCATTAACCGAAGTCATCTCTTCTGATACTGTTCATATTTTTACGCCCGTTCCTGGTTATTCTGAAGGAAACTCCACTTCTACCAATGTTGACAATAATAGTCCTGGTCTTTGGGAACATTTAAACATTAAATCTATAGATCTTTTAATGTTTTAAGGACTTTCTTGTAAAAGGGATAATTTACCGAGAAATTAGCACTGACAGGATTTTCCAATACCAATATTTTCTAAAAATTTGGTTAACCACAAACAGGGACTGGATGATATGGAGTAGGGAAACCATAGCCCTGTTTTGCTTTCCAAGTTGTCTTTTTGTGACTAAATATAGCCAATTTTAGCAATGAATGTGTAAAAAGCAATTGGAGAAAAATTATCTCAAAGTAAAAAGTAAAGAGATACAAGCCAAATTGCAAATTGCATTAAAAAGGAAAATCTCCTGAACACTCTGAAAGCTTAGAATAATTCTATTGATGAAACATTGCAGAAATTTATTTGATAGGAATTTATTGATGAAACATTGCAGAAATTTATTTGATAGGAATTTATTAAATGGAAGACAATTCTTAGAGCTGTTGTTGATGTTGACAGTGACATAAATAAGAGGTTACAAAAGCAATATATGTAAAATTCACTTGGGACAGTAGCAGACGCATCCATCCATCTAAACATGTACGGTGGTATGTGCAAATGTCATCATTGTCCCACCAACCCACCTTTTTACTTAAGCATATAAAAGTAGTGTATCGTGTGATTTGTGACCATACGTTTCATAAGGATTACAACGTGACAAAGTAATTGATTTTAGGACCTATAGAAGCCAAGAAAACGTTTCAGGAAATTGATAAGAACTTTTATTTCTTGAAAAGTTAACATTCTGAAATTGATAAAACTTATAGGAACTATGCATTAAAATATAAACGCGATCCACCCCTAGATTGTGAGTACTAAGTGACCCATTATAAAATCCCAACTGATGGGTCCTTTTTTCGGCGCTTCACAAGGCTTTTTTGTAAAAATCATAAAAAATACTAAATATGCTCCAAATGTAAATTGTATCATATCGCTTTTCTTTTCAAGAATTTTCCATTCACATATTACCATCAAAACTTACATACAAATTTAGTAAATAATTATTGTCAAGAAGAAAAATGAAAAAAACTTGATAATCTGTTTGTTAATTTAACTTATAACCCTACTTAGAAGCACTAAAATGTTTTTGTAAATAATTCCAAGATAGCCTAATTGTTTATTATTTAGTGCACTATAATAATATGTTGTTACATTTTAGTACAGTGGATGTGACCATGGGGTCACATCCACTGTACGTTGTCAAACACTTAAACAGTCACGTCCAACTAAACAGTGACATCAGAAACCGGTAATACAATAAATAAGATTTTGTAGCTGAAGATGACAAAGTATGCTCCAAGTGGTACACGTACAGTGGTATTGACCCACCCGCCCGTACACATACAGTAGTATTGACCCACCCGCCCGCCCATACACGTACAGTGGTATTGACCCACCCACCCGCCCATACACATACAGTAGTATTGACCCACCCGCCTGCCCATACACGTACAATGGTATTGACCCATCCGCCCGCCCATACACATACAGTAGTATTGACCATAGCCCTGTACTGACCCACCCACCCATACATGAATACCGGTATTTACCCACACATACACGAACATTGGTATTTACCCACCCATACACGAATACCGGTATTTACCCACCACTCGAATACCGGTACATTTTATATCTAAGAACTGGGATGCCACAGTAATGGCTGGGAGGGGTGACATTACCGACTCATCATCAAGTAATAGGTCCGTGGGTGACTTTGGGAGAAAGTAGTCTCGAGACAATAGGTTGCGTTGCCCGCAAGAGTCGCGCATTCAAGAGATTATAGGGACCTAAGCTAAGAGGTCGCAGGTGACGATGCGACGGGACTAGGCCAAACGACACTTGGTACTCTGGAATGCTCTTTTAGTTGACATTTGATGAACTATAGAAATCTAATACAATGGCTAGTCTTTCACTTCAAAAAATATATCTGCAAGACGTTTCAGATTTTGAGTTGTTTTGCAATCTGTTGCCGTTTTATTTTAAAATTGCTGGCAGAACATATGAGAAGGCGTAAGGTGGGGGGTGATATATATATAGTAAGGTTAACAATAAACATTAGTGAATTGTTAACCTTACTATTTGCCTAAAAAATATTTTATATTATTTATTATATGATTACAAGCACAATATTATATGATTTTTCAAATACGGTTTACGCAATTTGCGCACGCTGACTTACAGTGTTATTTGTTTTATACTTTTTGTTGGAATATTTTCGTATATTTAACATTTTCTTGTAGCTAATAGACAGTACTAATAAAGTACATGTAGCAAAAAATTACACATACCCCTTATTTTTGGATTTTTACGTAATTGTTCATAGAAATTTTTTGTTTCCATGGTAACATTTTTATTTTCCACAATAAACTAAAAATATTCAAATTTGTTTATGGGTACAAAATAACAATTTTTTTCCTAGACACCCTTTTCTTGTCTTTTTTTTCTTGTCCTGAACACCCTTTAAAAAAATGGTAATTTTTTTAATTTTGACATGTACTATTTGATTATCTTCAATGATCAAACTGTAACTTTGCACATTTTTTCATTTTTGCGTTTTCTGAAAAAAAAAAAAATATAAAAACCTAGTAGTTTATCTAAAATGTAACAACTTATTATTATAGTACAATAAATAATAAACAGTTAGGCTATCTTGGAATTATTTACAAAAACATTTTAGTGCTTCTAAGTAGGGTTATAAGTTAAATTAACATACAGTATTTTCAATTTTTTTTAATTTTTTCTTGACAATAATTATTTACTAAATTTGTATGTAAGTTTTGATGGTAATATGTGAATGGAAAATTCTTGAGAAGAATAGCGATATGATACAATTTATATTTGGAGCATATTTAGTATTTTTTATGATTTTTACAAAAAAGGCTTGTGAAGCGCCGAAAAAAGGACCCATCAGTTGGGATTTTATAATGGGTCACTTAGTACTCACAATCTAGGGGTGGATCGCGTTTATATTTTAATGCATAGTTCCTATAAGTTTTATCAATTTCAGAATGTTAACTTTTCAAGAAATAAAAGTTCTTATCAATTGCCTGAAACTTTTTTGGCTTCTATAGGTTCTAAAATCAATTACTTTGTCACGTTGTAATTCTTATGAAACGTATGGTCACAAATCACACGATACACTACTTTTAATGCGTAAGTAAAAAGGTGGGTTGGTGGGACAATGATGACATTTGCACATATCACCGTACATGTTTAGATGGATGCGTCTGCTACTGTCCCAAGTGAATTTTACATATATTGCTTTTGTAACCTGTTGGAGTTCTTGCTCCAAAACCGGTAATCCAACAAATAGGATTTTGAGCTGAAGACAACAAAGGTACGTTAACATTACTATTTGTCATATATATATATCAGCTCAGGAGGCTTTAACAATGAATAAAATTTAGGTCTTTTTAGGAACTTAAACTTGACATATTTCTGAATAGAAATATTTAAGAATTGTTAGATTAAAGCAAAAAAATAGTTTTTTTTTTTTAATCACGCAAACAAGAGTATACAAAAACATTTTTGGTAAAATACCCAAAGCACCTACAAATTGCAATTTGTTTTGTTGGCTAGAGTATGTAATTCTCTGCAGACTGACAGTAAGTAGGTCTGATTCTGACTATTATTTATTTGACAGTCATTCGACAAACATCAGCAATTTTTCCCTCTGCTAGTGATTTTCTTGTTGCACATTTTAATGTTATTTTCTACGTTTATAAAATTTCATAAAAAATTATTTTATAAATCAGAAATGTATAAAACAGAACATTCTGCATCGGTTGGTAGCAAGTTTGTTGCGCTTACTTATTGATAAACATATGTTTTATTGATTTTATTAAAAGAGCATGCAATGCACTAACTCGCACGATGGCGCACTGCTCCAAAAATGGTGCTCAGAGCACCTGGTCTCATGATCCAGGGTTAACAGGGTTTTTTAATAGGCCTCTTCTTAGTTTCTTAGTTAACAACCTTCCGACTCTGTACACATAATTTCTGCGCCGACAGTCGTTACAGTGGCTTGTACTATCTCTTTCAGTGGCATCAGGAAAGTTAGGTTTTACTAAAATGGGTCTAATAAAAACAAAATTAAATCTACAATGATTTGAGATCAATTGAACCAATGGATGATTTTGATTATAGAGCACAACAAAGTGAGCAGGGAGTCTAGGAGGAGGGCCACTAGTCCAATTGCACCAGGCCTGTGAGGTCTTAAAGTTTTCTATGTCATGATAAATGTCTTCGGCAGAAAGACTGGAAAGAAAAGTAGTAATTATTAGAAGCATATGTATTGCTTTAAGCTTTAAATTATTTATGTTTATTGCATTTAAAATGGTAGTGGATAAACATTATTTTAGAAATATTATTTTTACTTATTTAATAGTACCAAGAAACGTGTTTGTTATCTATTTGTACCTATATTTTAACTCTCGTAATGTTAATTAATGTGAACTTCCATAATTATAATTAAAAAACGCCTTTTCAAAAAATATATTTATTTTAGTTAATGAAAATTTGGAGATTGGGGCCCCCAAACAAGCATGTACACCCCTAAAATCTCTCGGCGACCCTGCAAACAGGAGCAGAAATTGTTGAAGTGTGGTAGTCATCGGCTCGCAACCTGCATAGGTACACCAAGCTGTTTCCTGTGCACTGATGTTATTTGAAGACTTACGGACCCCATTCCATGTTCTGGTGCATGCTGGTACTTTAGAAAGGCTCTGGATGCAAAAAAAAGCCCGTTCTCTTATAAGTAAACGATTTCAGTTTATCCAAAGAAACTTGCAGAGGAGTTCAGCTTATTCTTGATGGACTCATTTGTGAAATGGGGGCCCAGATAGTGATTGTCAGTGAGCCTCACCAGATCAGAACCAGTCCACAAACGTTCTTCAACAACCTTGGCAATGTTGCTGTTTGCAACATACAGTCTCCTAACTATTCTGTTCAGGAATACAGGGAAAGATTGAAAGCACTGGAAGACAATCTTCGGAGTGTCTCCTCGCGTGTCGTAGTGGCAGGTGATATTAGTGTGGGCTGTTGAATAGGGCATGTCTGTTACTAATTTCAGAGGGAGACAGGTTCTGGAGATGGCCTCGAGGCTCAATTTAATGGTTGCAAACAAGGGTTCAAAGACTTATCAAAGACCTGGCTTTGGTGAGTCCATACCCAGATATTACATTGGTATCAGGCGAGTCAGCCTCTTTGCTGTGAGGACAAGATGTCATGGATGTGTACACTTCTAGTGACCTGAGTTCATCTTCTTCTGACTAAACAAAAGAGTGCAGATCCAATGGGACAAGGATCCGAAGCCCAATTATCTACAATATAGCCAAGCTGAGCAGGGGGAAGTTCATTTTTGAGCTGAATGGAAGCCTTGAGGCCAGTACAACACCGCACATGAAGTTCACGGACAAGGTGGAGGTAGAATCTTTATAGAATCTACCATGGAGCTGAGCCGGAGCTCTTGTGACTTGTCAGTGCCACAGAAGAAATTCCTTGGCGGTCGCTGCCATATTCCTTAGTAGACAAGATCGCACAACTCAGGTGGACTGCCTGATGCACAGAAGGAGAGCTCCGCACGCTTGAAACCGGCCGGAATCTGCAGCAAAGTCGGCAGAGCACAAAGCTGCAAAGAAAGCGCTCAATGTTGTGATCTATATGAACAAGGATCGTTGCTGGAAAGAGCTTTGCCAGGATGTAGACTGTGATTTTTGGGGTAAATGGTACAAACAGGTAATTGAAACGCTCATGGGGATGGGAGCAACAGTGCTGTTTTAGCAGTTGGAACAATAACAGCGGTTGTTGATGCTCTCTTTCCAACTCGTCAGATGAGGATGAAGCAGTTGCAAGGCCAGTTTTAGAGGTTTAATTTTCAGAACGGGAACTTGTTATGGCAGTATCCGCTATGAAATAAACAGAGCTCCAGGGCCTGATGGCTTTCCTGCCGAGATATTGAACTTTATTGTGGATAGTTACCCGCAACTGCTGGTACATATGCTGAATCCATACGTTTAGGTGAGTAAGTACCCGTCTCAATGGAAGACATAGCTGCTGGTATTGATGCAGCAAGGGAAAAGGCAACCCAGACTGTCGTCATACAGACCGCTTTGCATGCTTGACACCGTGGGGAAGGTCTTCGAGAGTATGCTAAGACTGTGGTTGCAGTATGCCATCGAGGCTTCTGGGGACTTGTCTCACCGGCAGCATAGCTTTAGAAAGGGGCACACAACGTGGACTGCCATAATCGAAGTAGTTTGTGCAGTTCAGCATGCTAATGAAGCTTGTCAACCGGCCCATCAATATTAATGTTGGTCACTCTGGATTTAAAAATCACATTCTACTCAGCATTGTGAGTTGTCATGCTCGAGGCATTGCAGCATAACTTCAGATTGCCCAACAGTCTCCTGGTCATTGTGGAGGATTATCTGAAAGACCGGCAACTGATATGTAAGACTGAAGATGACGGAAGAACGAAGGAGATCACCTGCAGAGCAGCACAGATGTCAGTACTCGGTCCCAATCTCTGGAATGTCTCGTATGATGCTTGGTCTTGAGATGCCACACAATGTATTCCTGGTAGGCTATGCCAATAATGTAGCTGCAGTTATTTCTGCTAGGACTCCAGAATTGGCTCAGGTTTGCCTGAGCCAGGTGATGATTTGAGTCAATTCTCAGATGAGGAGGACTAGAGCTGGCAGTTGCCAAGACTAGGATTGTAATGCTCACCTGACGGAGAAAACCTTCTGTGTTCCCCATGATTGTGGGTTCTGTTGAGGTTCAAAGAAAAGCTTGGGCGAAGTATCTGAGTGTGTTTATCGTTTGCCAATATCGATACTGGGAGCATATACAGATGGTTTGCGGCAAGGCAATGAATGTGTTTATGTCACTCAGCAGGCTAATTGGGAACATGGGTGGCCCTAAAACAATCAAAAGGAATCTCCTCATGTCCAAACTGGACTCTTTACAGAGCAGAGCTGTAGGTGTTGCCAGTCCAATGTTGAGCAGCGCTCAGGGTCACCTACGCTTACCACTCTGGTGCGGCAGTCTGTGCTGTGGTAGGAGTGATTCCCCTCTACCTACTCGCCATTAAGAGACAAACCATATTTTGCCTTGTCACAGTTTTTGCTTTCATTTATGTGGTCCTACATGAAAAAATTTAAATGAGGATGCTTGACTAAGTCTAGACGTGCAGCCAAGGCATAAAGTTATCCTAAAGGGTTCTATCCTAGATCCCAGCGGTCCGAAGGGAGTTTAAAGGGTATTTCCTGCAGGGCGACTCCCACACTGCATAAATGCATTCCCCCTACATATAAAACATCAATCTTGCTACTCCTCGTCTATAAGGTCTTTAACTGATCAAAACAATAGGGTCGTTACATTTTGTCCAATGACTACATAAAAAATGGAGGCCTAAATTAGTGGAGATATTTTATTTAAACAAAATACTGCTACTGGTAGTTGTTAGCAGGTAATGAGATATTTCACTTTGTTATGCGTTTGGGTTTTAAAATAGAACTTGAAAATCAAGCAATCAAGCAGTTTTTTAAAGGACGGGCTTGTAACATGTTCTACACTTCTATTTAGCTGTTGATCTGTTTTTTATTGGTAATTAATTGTTAAAGGTGACTTTTTTTAAGAGCTGTAAACTAAATGAAGTGTTTTGTTTCAAGTTTTGTAAAATCTTAAAATACAATTTATTACTATCTTGTGCTAGAAAGATATGCTCAAGCCTATTCTTTTTGTACATACAGTATAAATTATGCTATACTCTGTGGACTTTACTTATTCAGGAGCAAGTCTCTCCTCATCTAAAATAATGCTAGTAGCAGTGAAAATTTGTATTATTTGTCAAGATATATTGTGCTAGTGGACTTGTTTTCTAAGGCAAATTTGCCATCTCTCACATTAAAAAGCCTGAAAATATATAATTTTTATACTATTCTAGATAATACTCAGACAGTACTCTTGTTTTAGTTATGTACAGTATAAAATATATTTATATAAATATTTTCAGCTTATTGATGGAATTCTATTTAAGTATGTATCTGTGCTGGTATAGAGGAGTGTTAAATAAATAATCAAGTTCTTCGATTGGCAGGTGATATTCCACCCCATATACAACCTAGCGGTGTCAGCCAGTGAAGATGCAACCATCAAAGTATGGGACTTTGAAGCGGGAGAGTATGAACGCTCTCTGAAGGGTCATACAGACTCAGTCCAAGACATAGCATTTGATGCCAGCGGAAAATTGCTGGGTAATTTTACTACTTACGTTTCTGTAAAGTCCACAGATCTGGATTTAGTAGTTTATTAAAGATACTAATCATTCTTTAGATACTTTAAAGAAAGCATAGAATTCATGCAAAAATACCTTGATAGTTGAAACCCCAAAAATTCAATAACATGAGTAATTTGAACGTAAATTGACATTTTTGAGGTTAAAAATACAACTGAAACTGATTGCATTTACCTTTTGCTCTTGAGATCAAACAGCTTGGCTATGGGATTTGTTTAAGATTATTGTTTGCAAGTGTTTAAGATAAACAAAGCAATTTTTGTTATGTTAATTCAAATGAAGATGAGTAGGTTTTGAATTACACATAAAAGAAAATGTAAGGCACAAAACACTTACTAGACAAAAATATTAAAACAAGAATTGATATTGAATGTTTACACAAATGCCTGTAAGTTAAACCCAGCTGATTTCATGTACAGTACATTACAGCTGATAAATATTGAACCACACATGCTACAGAATAGTATATTTCAAAACAAAAAATATTTAATTTCAACAACAAAAATATTACTTTTGTATACCGATATCACATATTTTTGAGCCAATTTTCGAGATCGCTGCCAAACGCAGTATATGTAGCATGCCATTTCCATTTATAGAGCAGTCGCCATTCATTGCATTGTATCAACATTAATAATTAATTGGGACATGAACTTTTCGAAATATTCAAATAATTATCTGAATTCCAATGAAGCTTTTATATAGATATGTTTATGTGTTCTTGCGAAACTGATGTAATAATATTTCAACTCGTTTTGCATAGTAATTTGTAACTGCAAGTTGTTATGTTACATCTATTATTTATTATTAGTCATGATTGTTTTATAAATTTAAAAGATTTGTGTTGTTCTAACGTTATCTAATGTTGATGTACCAATCCCTTACCATGCGATAATCTATACTTATCCTTCATGCTTTCTAAATACTTTTCTTCTTTTCAAAATTGAAAAAAGTATGATGTGTGGTCTTAACACACCATGTACACTTTCTTTTCCATCCCTTCAGGTAATATGGAAATGATTCTGAACTATGAAGGTCGTGGAGCATTATTTCTTCAGTAGAATTCAATCCAGACTTTTAGAAAATTATTAAATCAATCGAGATTAACCCCTTTAATGCCGACGTGCGCCGCAAGCGCACGTCAGAGTTTGTTCGAAAAATGCTGACGTTTGCTGTGAGCGCACGCCTCTCGGTCCCGCTAAAACTGCCGACGTGCGCTATGGGCGCACGTCAAGTTTTTATTATATTGTAATTTTATTTGTCGACCGAATGCTTTCAAACTTGACATAGGGATTGAAGACAATATGCCATATGGCAACAAAAAAATTATTACTCTACTGGTCGTTGTCATGACGTAATAAGAGCTGTTTATCTGATGTTTTTACCAATTTTGGATAATTACATGTTTTTTCAAAGATTTTTATATCTACTATGTTTTTGAATGTAAGTGTTTTAATTTTTGTATGTTTACTTACAATTATATGTAGATTAGTCTCTATATTTTAATACTGTGTTTTAGTTTATACAAAAAGTAGTAATGTATGTTCAAACTTAAAAAAATAAAATAAAAAGAACTTTTTGAAACTTTGTAATATAATTTTTTTTTTTTTAATCTTGTAAATAACCCAAAATTATATTTTCTTTACTACAAACATATTATTACGAACAAAACAAGACCCCATTTGTTAATTTATAATAACAAATAAGAGAGCTATGAATGTTTTAACAAAATACGTCAAAATGGCCTAAAGTGGCCTAGCATTCTTCGCACACCCTTTATGAAAATGGGTTGGCATTTTTCGTAAGTACCCCAAAAAACTATCTGGCACTAAAAGGGTTAATTTTCAGTCAAAATACAATGTGAATATTTTACCTCGGAATTATTTATCTTTACTGTAGTATTACAAAGTTCTTTAACCCCTTAACTGCTGCTTTTTAACTAGCACAGATGCTCCAGCACAGATGTTTTTTACGGTTATACACAAAATGAATCAACTTATGATACATGCATAATCGTGCAAACATATTTATTATTATTTTAATTAGGGATGGGTCGGTCCCTAAAGTTGGTTCTCGGTTCTATCGATTATTGACAAAAGAACCGGAACCATGAACCGATGGGAAAATCTCAGTTCTGCGGTCCCGGTTCTAGAAAAACGTAAATGAGGAGATAGCTTTCATATCAGAAATGTTTCAGGTGGGAAAAGTGCTGATAAACAGAACAATCATTGACAGATTTATAGATTTTTAGGTTGTATTATACTTCATATTGGATAAATCGCTAAAATACTATGCACTGTTTTTACTGACTAATTCCACATAATTTTTTGATTCACTGGCGTAAAGGTATTAGAACAATTTTCTGAGACTTTCTCAAAAAGTACTCAGAACCGAGAACCGATTTCAGTAAAGAACCGAACTGCAACCGAAAAAAAAAAGGAACCAACCCATCATTTGATTTAATGTACTCATTATATATGAGGCAAGTTTGTAAAGTAAGTACTGTTATGAAATCCGCCGTTATAGCCCTGCGGTTGGTGTTCACGCTGATTACTACTATCTGTTGGCAAGCCACAGCCGCTTTTAACGGGACCGTTCGACTGTATTTAAGGTCACTTAATACTGTTTAAAATTCCTCCTCCGATAAAAAATGCTGTCGACTGTGAATTATGCGCTGTGTAAGTTTTCACAACGCTAAGGGCTTGAAAGCAGCTGACATTCATTGTGAGTCTGTCACCGTGACAGTTTGGTTTTAAAAACCTAACCATCGTGATTCTAATGCTCTAGGAATGTGAGAGGACTGGTTCAACATTTGTTTTTGTGATTCTTTGTGAGCATTTTGGGAACCTAGCTTGAGTAAAACTCTCGGTACTTCAAACGTTATGTCACAATTTCGTAAATCGCACTTGACATTTGAAGAAACACTACATTACGATGCAGTTGTAAAGTTTTCACAGACTTTTTCAACAATGTTTTGCACCAAGTCATCAATAATGAGTTAAGGTTTCCCACTTCGTTCCTCATCATGCACATTCGCACGGCTACCTTAAAAGCTCTCGTCCATTTCCATACCATCCCATAACTCATTCTGTTTTGTCATTAAACTTCACAGATCTCTCGATGAATGTCAGCTGCTTTCATGCCTTTAGCGTTACGAAAACTTAGCACAATATTTACTGCACAGTTGGCAGTACTTTTAATCGAAGGAGGAATTTAAAACGGTCATAAGCGACCTTAAATACAGTTGAACTGATCCATAACAGCGGCTGTGGTTTGCCAATAGATAGTAGTACCCAGTGTGCCGTCGCTGAACACCGACTGCTGCGCTAATGCGGCGGGATTCCAAAATGGCACTTACTTTAAAAACATGTCTCGTAGAAGACGTAGTTTTTGTTTAGCATATTTTTGTTTATTTACACTTTCTTCTCCCTCTCTTTGTGTAGTTTGAAAATGGTTTTCAACTATGAAGGACGTGGAGCATTATTTCTTTACAATCTGAGCTTGTCAAGGATGAGCATAGATTGTCACATAGTAAGGGATTGGTAGTTACATACTACATTACATACCCACATTAGGTAAAGTTAGAACAATACAAATCTTTAAAATTGATTAAACAATCAGGATTAATAATAAATAATAGATGTAATGTATAATGCCTTCTAATTACACACTACTATGCAAAATGAGTCGAAAATGTTATTACATCAGTTTTGCTAAAACACATACAGTATTGAAGTACAACAGTTAGAATTGCGTTAGTTAGGTAATTTTTTAGTTTATGGAACTTAACAAAGCACGGCACCATGCTCAGTCCTACATCGCTCTCATACATTGGTAGTATGAATCTCGACCCTTCTGTTTTCTTTGTTTATGTTTTTGCACACATGGCACTCACCCTTAGCAGTCTTCTATTTTTCTGATGACGGCACGAGCTTTGGGAAGTGGCGCTGGGCCTAGCCTCACTGGAATATCACCATCTGATGGCTTGTCTCCTTTAGGTTTCTAATGAGGTTCCATATTTGTTTCTAGTAGTTGCCAAACTACTTCTGATTGGAATTGTTGCAGATAAGGTTTCTTCCCTGTGTGACATAAGTATATAGCATGTGCAACTAAAAGAGATGTCCAAAATATGGAAATAAATTTTTTGTATCATCTAATGGTTCGGCGTACATATTCTACATTATATCAGATCTGTCATCAACCCTTATATTATGATCGTAGTCATTCACACAATTTGGTTTTATAATCAGTAATTTTGATTTTCTGTCCAATTTTTCAGTACTTGTCTTTGTAATCTGATGTTAACAAGACAACTTTCTGTTTATTGATTCACCTTACTGCCACATATGTACCAGCATTTTTTACTTCTCACTCACTTACTTCAAGATCTTCTACAAACTGGTACATGCCTATCATTTTATATTTTACAATCCCACAACCATTGGTTTTGTGTCCATGCCAATACTTAAAAGAGATGGGGACTGGCATAACAGTTGTCAAAGTTTAGGCAGTGTCCTTAATTCATGTACTTTTGAAGTAGAGTTGTAACAATTGCTGGCGAAATTACAATATTTTATGTATCTTAGTAGTCATTTCTTTCCCTATATACACTTAGCCATTGAAAATATAACCAGTTCATAGTCATACAAGAAATAAATATAACTTGATTTCATATCTACTGTTTTGAAAGTATGAACATTTTGAAACCCATTTTGTAAAGTAACAACTTTCATCTATACATTACTTTCTGAAAGGCTTGAAACTGCAAGAAAATATGGCCTAAAAATGTCAACAACATCTTCTATTTTATTTAGCTTTCCATGAGCAAGTGGTTGAGAACCGGTATTGACTGAAAAGTGCAATAAAAGTAACATATTCAATTACTGATCCCTAGACATACATTTTGACTGAACAATAATAATCTTCCTGTGCAATTTTGTGTTTTAAGGACCATCAGTAATGTAGTTGCCAAAAATAACTTCATTTCTTTTTTTGTGACTGAGACACAGTGTTTTAGTCAAGATTCTTTAGCAAGCATGTTGGTGCATGGTGCAAGCAATATACTAAAAATGTTTATTTGTTTCTGAATCAAGTAAACATAGTACTTTGTGGTTTATAATTTTTTTTAAAACTAATCAACTTAAAAACATCATCTGTGAACGTATCTGAACCAACTATTCCACTTTACGAATTATCAAATCCAAAAACTTCAGTAGTGAATTCAGTTAAACTCGTTTCATGTGGATATTTAGTTTTTTGTGTGCTAATATAACTATTTTTAGGAATAATATTAGATTTTTGTTTTTGCCCTCTCTCAATCTTCTTCATTTTTACATTTGTTAGTAGTACGCCGCTTTAAATTTACCTTTCTTGTTCTCAGAACATTGTGTTCCACAGTGGCGTCAAGATCGTATGGCTCATGTAATACAATACCACTTCATCTTTATCAAGGAGATCTGTCTCTGATTGTGCTTTGATGGTTGTTGTGAGGGGTCAACATCTACGTTGTCGACACCTTCAGATTAATGTGAAAAGAGATAAATGCCTCAAATAAATTCTGAACAAGCAAGTCCAAAAATAACCTAATTTTATGGTTCTTTCAGATCATCTTTCATTATGAAGTGATACCAACAAACTAAATTAACTTACATTTTTTACCAAACAAATACATTATTTACTCACAACACCAAATGTACACTAACTTAAAATCATATAAGGTATAAAAGGATAGAATATAAAAGAACACTATAATTAGCACAATGCAAATACAAATCACTCATTCCAATATAATAAATCAAACGGAAATTTATGGATATTGCAACCATAGATAGCGGTGTCATCCATTGTACCTCTAAAACTTGCTAGAGAGAGTGAGATTGTAATAGTTCATGTACAAAACTGCTAGATTACATGACTACCTTATTACACAACTTTATTGACGGCAACACATGGATCAGTATGTTGGGTACGGCTATATCTATGGTTGTAGCGGTGAGGGATCAACACACTCAAACGTACAAGTATGGTTGCTGTGGTCAATAGGTTAATCACTAGTCTTGGAACATACATAGATATTCAACTTATATATTATTGTTTTACATATCTACATTTTACCTAATCATCTACATATCCATTGTGATTGTATCACTACTATATATCGGTTTCCAAAAGTTTAATTTTTCTAGTATCACCGTACTCATAGACAAGTAATGTTGCTTTTCTGGTAAAATGTGCTACTTTTCCTTAGTGCGCTACTAACTTAAGGGTAAACTCCCATCTCTTATCTTTTTCGAGATTTTTTCGTTGCTATTCCTTCTGTAAGTTCTTTTAAGATCTTGTATTCTTCATATGCCCAAATCTATCATAGTCACCTACTCTATTCTTTAATCAATTATAATGACTGTGTTACAGGAGATGTTCTGATTTAAAATCTGTTCTCATACAATCATCTAGCAATTCTTACTGTAAAAGTAGTTTTTGGTTTTCTACTTTTGTCATGTATCTATTTTTTGTATAGTTTTGAAATCAAAATGTTATGATTAACACAATCAAATGCATTGAATAAAAGACTAAGAAATCCATCAGTTACTCTCAACACACAGTCAGCAACGTCACTATTGCTTTATTAGTGTCAAGTTTTTTTTTTTACAAAATCAAAATTGTGATTGAGTTTAGACTATTATTTTCTAAGAACTTGATAAGATGAGATTGTACTACTTTCTCTAAAACGTTTTTAAAACATGGAAGTACTGATGTGTGGAGAACTGGAGGATAATTTCCATTTTCTTTTTTAGACCTCCGAAGGGATTATGTAAGAAAATTTAAGTTTCAGTAGGAAAATGCTTTAATTGTTTGATGTTTATATTACAGTGTCCTGCAGTGCAGACTTATCCATCAAGCTATGGGACTTCCAACAGACATACCAGTGCATCAAGAATATGCATGGCCACGATCACAATGTTAGTGGTGTCACCTTTGTTCCTAATGGTGATTTCATCATATCCTCCTCCAGGGACAAAACCATCAAAATGTGGGAAGTTGCCACAGGGTATGTATCTTCAGTTAAACTTCTTGACAGTGTACTGTACTCTAAAGTTAGCTATGAAAAAAACTTAATGTATGTAGTGAAAAAAATGAACCACATTTTATGGTTTTAAATGACATTAACAAAACAGCATTGATATGTTGAATAGTCATTTTTTACTGGAAAGATTTATTAGTGTCCCTGCTTATTTAAAGTTGAACTTACAAATTTATTTTTCATCTAACTTAATAATAGAATCACTGAAATGAATTTGTCAACATTAGCTGTATAAATTCTCATACTCTTCTCCATGACTTCAGTTGTTGTTGTTCAGTCCTACTTCAGTTATAGGCAGTTACCAAGGGGCTAGGTATTACTGCTTTCAATACAATGTTTCATGAATGCTTTACAGTCACATCGGCTCCTGCAACTTGTGTGTATCTTATGCAGCTGGCCGGGCCTGCGCCTACCGCATATGTATCAGGATTCCTAGTCATTGTAGTCTGGTGCTGACCATTTTGAAACAATCAAAATTAAGAACACCATGAAACTTGGTGAAAGGAGGAGAAATACTGTACTGAAATCGGAAAAAATTAACTCAAGGCAATCGGAGGTCCGGTACAGGGAAGGGGGTGGACTTTTAGGGGTTGAACATGCTTTTTTACGATTTCAAGGGAAACTTCACGTCGTATTGAAAAAAGTTAAATACAAAAGTTGTGGATAATCTAATAATGTACAACTTTTATCAAAATATTTATTTAAAACTTTTTTACTAAACCGAAAAAAGAGTCTAAACTTTAACCGAAAAGTTGAAACTTAAAAGATCATTTTGTTTTAACTTGCGACCCATCATTTTTTTTGTTGAATCGTTTACCTTCAGATAGTGAAATAAAAATGCATAGTTATTTGAAAAAATGCTCCGAAAATGCAAAAAACTGAAAAACTTGGTTTTTAAATATGATTTTACGAGTTATAGCCCGAAAGTTTTATTTATTTATATAAATTTACATCTAAATTTATTGAAAAACATAGAATTTGACGTAAAATTAGTAAATAAACTGGATAGGTAAGGACTTGAAAAGGCAAAGTTGTTGAAACGGGGTGAAATTGCAGGGGGTCAAGATTATTTTTCACGATTTCCTGCGAAAGTTGATCTCGTATCGAAAGAAATTAAAAGAAAAGTTGTAGAAAATAAAAATATGTAAAAGTATACATTTAAGGATTTAAAGTATACATATTTAATAAATAATTTAAAATTTTGAACAAAAATTCGATTCGAATAATGAAATTTTGAAATCACGTTTTTGCACTATCACATGAGTTTCTCTCGTTATTTATGAAAAATCTTTTCATTCAATATTAATATTTTATTACATTTCTGTATAAAAAAATCACAGGTTAATTTCAACAAAAAACGGTATATTTTGACTGAATTTCACTAAAAACAATTCATTTTTAAAGGAGAAAATGAAAGAAAACTAAAAAATCGGTTTTTCCAATTTTCTTGAAAATTTTGAGGTTTTGTCAAAAAATGTAAAATACAAAAGTTTTATATATTTTTACTTTCTACAAATTTTTAATTTTTTTTTCGGTACGTGGTCAACTTTCGCAGGAAATCGTGAAAAACAATTTCATCCCGTTTGACCAACTTTGCCTCTTCAAGTCCTTACCTATCTAGTTTATATATTAATTTAACATCAAACTCTGTTTTTCAATAAATTTAGATGTAAATCAAAAAAATAAATAAATCTTTTGGGCTATCATTTGAAAAATCATATTTAACCTCTTAACGACCACGCTCGCATATATGCGAGCGACGCAATGTCCCGCCCGTGGGCCAGCATATACGCGAGCGCGTGTATAGGGATCTTATTTCCGGGTGCTGCGGTGTCATAGACTATCGTATTACTTCATTTTTGGTACGAAAGTATTCGGGAAACTTCGGCCTTTCTCGTAGTGTATTTTGTTTTTGACTCCGGGTGATTAAATCTCTGCGTGCATTTAATTTCTAAGTCGCGCCAGCTGACACGAATTCTGTTGTGCTGTTTGCCGCCAATGTGGTGTAGCTGAATGTAAACAAAGTGAAATGGCGAAACGTAAACTGTGTGTTGATGAAATCCACGAGTATTTTAGTCGTGATGACTTATGTCTATCGGTGAAAGTGATTTTATTTCAGACATTTCTTCTTCAACAGTGAACAATTCAATAAATGAAGTAAATGAAAACGTTATTCCAGGCCCGTCTGGAGATGGGATGGAACTACAACTGTTTCAGAGAGCATATGTATTAGATGAAGGTAGGAGTATAAATAACAGAAATGTAACTTTTAGGCCTATTGGAAGGTTTGACCAAACCAATGACATACTTAGGCCTACATTGTGCCAAGCTTCCAAAACAAAAGAAAAAAATTGTATTCCCCTGGAAACATGATAAATAATGGTTGAATACCACACCCTTTGTCAATTTCAGAGTAAGTTTATCAAATAAAATTAGATTTTTAGTAATTATAATGTTCCGTAACATTATAAACAACCATTTTATAAGTACTCTTACTGTATGTTAATTTTAAAAATAAATATTTTTTTATTGTTTTATTGTATTTTATTGTTTTATTACCTGAATAAGTACCTAAAAAGTACAGTTTATTTTTATAAAATATGGTAACTTTCACTCTTTAAAACATTAAAAATTAAAAGTTTCAAATAAAATACTTTATTTATTTATTCAAGGCTTAAATACAAACATATGTTTGAATACCTATTTTTCCTTAAAAAACCTGGTCTGGGGGGGGTGGACAGCTGATAAAAAACTCAGCTGTTAAAGGGTTAAAAATCAAGTTTTTTTGCATTTTCTAAGCATTTTTTCTAAAGAATCATGTATTTTTTTTTTTATTATTTCACTATTTGAAAGTAAACAATTCAACAAAAATAATGGTTGTATATTTTAATCCTAGATAACAAATCCTGGCACTTCGCGTGCTATTTTCAAATGTATACGCAAATCGAAATTAGACACGTTGCGTGCCTTTTTGTAAAACTCAATAAAATATATGTTTATCATAAAGCAAGCACAACAAAATTTGTACCAATCGACGCAGAATGTTCTGTTCTGTACATTTCATATTTTTAATAATTTTTTATACAATTTTATAAACGTAAGAATAAAATAAAAATATGCAATTTGAAATTCCCACTCAATTCCCACCCGGCAGGGGGTCGGGAGTGGGAGAAATGACCGATGTTTGTCGCATAACTGTACAATAACCAATACTCGGAAACAGATGTAAAAACTGTCAGTCTGCAGTGAATGAAATACTCTAGCCAACAAAACAAATTGCAATGTTGTAGGTGCTTTGGTTGTTTTACAAAAATGTTTTTGTATACCCTTGTTTGCGTGTTCTTTCAAAAGCCAGTATTGGTGTGGTACAACCTGTTGTAAAAAGTTGTAATAAATAAATTATTTATTGCGATATAAACAAATAAAACATTGGGTAGAAAGCCACAAAGTTCTTGCATCGGTTGGTTCCGTCTTGATGAAATTTTATGCTGTAAGTTGGCAATGGTTACGTGACAACAACGATGTTGAAGAGCGGCCGTCAGTTTACGTGTAGCCATCTTTGTTTATACACAACGCTCTCTCGACCGCTCGTATTTACCATAATAAGTGGAGTGAATTAAAATGAAAGTGTAGTATAGTGAATAGTGTATTGTAGTTCATATATAATATATTTTAGTGGAAATGACAGTGCATAAAAGGAAATTAGTTTTAGGCATTGTTCAACAAGCCCTACCACTAATCAACATTACATTATATTTTATAAAAGCACTAGAACTTCAAAATCATGATAATAACAATCCTTCATACAAATAATGCAATATAGGGCTAAAAACAGGCTGAAGAACTAAGAGTGAGTAAAATATTTAATTTTTTTTTTTTTTTTTTTGTATTAATTTTTCATCCATTTATATAATTTATGTGTAGGTATTTGCCTAAACATTTATTTTTTATCCAATTTGATCAAATAAGACATGTAAAAATATGGTATTAATTTAGCATTCTCATAATAATCTAAGATCTTGAAAAAAAAATAGTATGTATTATTTGTGTTCGCTCAAAATGACGCTTTTGTTTTATTTGTCGACAACAATACAACGTAGTATATTAATATCATCATCAAAACTTTATTTCTGTCATGAATATAATTATTTTTTTTTATATTTCTATTCAGACATATCTGTTTTATCAGTTTTTGTTCTCAGAAAAAAATCCTAAAAAATGCTACTATTTTATACCATGATTACAATATGCACAACTTTTGGTGTTATAAATTTTATACTTTTTGGAATATATTTTACATTTTCTTGTAGCTAATAGATTGTACTAATATAATACATGTAGCAAAATATCATAAAAAATTATACATACTCCTTTTTTATGGATTGTTATGTAATTTTTCACATAATTTTACGTTGCCATGATAAAGTTTTTATTTTCCCCAACAAACTAAAAATATAAAACTTTGTATATGGGTACAATATGACAATTTTTTCTAAACAACTTTTTCTTGTTTAGTCAATGGTAATTTTTTAGAATTTTTACATGTACTATTTGATTACATACAATGATCATACTGTAACATACTGCACATTTTCATTTTTGTGTTTTATGTAAACAAACAGTTAAAAAAAAAAAACTAGTAGTTAATATAAAATGTAACAACATATTATTATAGTGCACATAATAATAATCAATTTGGCTATCTTGGAATTATTTACAAACATATTTTAGTGCTCCTAAGGTGGGTTATAAGTTATAATTTACGTACAACATTTTTAACATTTTTTCAATCTTCTAGACAGTAATTATTTACTATTTGTTGTTGTAAGTTTTGATGGTAGTATGTGAAAGTACAGTTCTTGATAAGAAAAGCGAAATGATAAAATTGACATTTGGAGCATATTTAGGATTTGTTATGATTTTTACAAAAAAAGCTTGCGAAGCACTGAAAAGAAGTACTTTGCAGTCGGGAGTTCAAATGGGCCACCTAGTATTCACCATCTAGGGTTGGAGCGGCCGTAGATAAGGGGCTAGGGCGCTGGTTTGCCACGCTGCCGGTCCGGGTTCGATTCCCGATGTGACCACTAGTAGATTTTGCCCTGCCGCTCCCGTGGTTCGGAAGTCACGTAAAGTCGTTGGTCTCCAGGTTAAGTGTTAGAGAGGGCTCCTTAGCCCATACTTCGCCTGGTAAAATAAGACAGTCTTTAACTTTTTTTTTTTAACTTTTAGGGTTAAATAGTGATGGGTTGGTTCCTTTTTTTTCGATTCCGGTTCCAGTTCGGTTCTATACTGAAATCGGTTCTCGGTTCTAATTACTTTTTGAGAAAGTCATAGAAAATTTTTCTAATGCCTTTGCCAGTGAATCAACAAATTATGTGGAATCAGTCAGTAAAAACAGTGCATAGTATTTTGACGATTTCTCCAATATGAAGTATAATACACCCTAAAAATCTATAAAATGACATACAATATTTCCAATAACTAGAGAATTGGTAACATTTTATTTATTCTCAGGGCATGATTATTTACACTTTTTGCACAAAAAAGTACTTACTTTAAATTTACAAAAGTATACAATTTAGCTAAATGGAATATAATGCTCAAATTAGTATGCAATTGAAATGTATCTTGAGGAAATTACAAAACTTATAAGCCTAGACAAAATTTTAAAATAACCTACCATTTTATTTCTGGTTTAGTAATAAAACTTATTAAAAAACAAATCACAACACTTGATTGAAATTACCATAACTAAATTGAGGTTGATGTAAATTGTAGTATGTTAAAAATAAACAACAAAAACAAATAACAAAAACAAAAATAAAATTAATTTAAAAAAATACATTTATTAACCATTGAAAAAAACTACAGTAGAGTCTCGTTTATCCGACATAAACTGGCCAGGAGCACGTCGGATAAGCAAAAATGTCGGATAATAGGGAGGGTTAAGAAAAACCCTATTAAATGTTAATTAACTGTACAGTACTGTACTTTATATTACAGTATAGTACAAATACTACGAACATTTTATAAGAAAACAACAGACAAAGTTAAACAGCATAAAGAAAAGTTAAAAGTGTACTTACGGTAAAAAAATAACTAATGTAGAGCCCTGTAGTATATACACTGTAAATGTTTAAATACAGTACTGTATTTATACACACACAATACACTAATAAAAACACACAGTACACAATATTTACACATGATAAAACGTTCAGTTCTATGCTGGTTTGAAGAAGTTGTTGATCGTGGTCTGCTTTCCAGACGACTGCCGTTTTTTAGCTGCTAAGTCTCGCCACCTTTGCAGCATTAAAATGTCTATTCCTGTAGCTTCTTCTTGTTGCTCAGCGTACTGAAGTGCAGTCTCAAAAGCCCTAACTCCGTCGTTATGGGAAATTCTCTGAGGCTCGTGGGGTGCTTCATCTGAATCTTCACTTTCATTCTCGTCACAATTGACAAGAGTAACAATTTCGTCATCTGTTATCTCAAACTGTTCATCGTCATCATTTAACCAAGTTTCAACTTCTGCCACAGATACATCCTCGCAACCAGGGAGACGTTGCACTAAAGGTAGAACGGTTTCTTGGGTTACATTGTCTGGTTTCACACTTTGATCATCGCCACCACCAAGCAGCTTCTTCCATGATTTGACAATCGTTGGAGTTTTCACGTCAGCCCAGGCGCCTGCAATCCAATAGACCGCATCTTTGACATTTACGTTTTTCAACTTTTGTATCAAGTCCTTTCCTTCTTCCATTTCTTCAATAAGTGTGGACAGTAGCTTCCTACAGTAATTTCTTTTCAGTGCCTCCAAAACACCCTGATCCATAGGTTGGCAAATGGCGGTTACGTTGGGGGGCAAAAACATTGCTTTTATATCACCATCTCGAAGTGTGTCTGCGTCAGGGTGTGTTGGAGCATTGTCGAGTAGCAAAATTGCTTTTCTAGGCAGATTGTTTTCTTTTAAAAACTTCTCAGTTGCAGGAACAAACTCCTTAAAAAACCATTCCTTGAAAATTTCAGAACTCATCCAAGCACTTTTTTGGTGGTAATATTTTACCGGTAGGGCGGTTTTTGACACTTTCTTAAAAGCCCTAGGATTTTTTGCTTTTCCTATCATTGCAAGGTCCATTTTTAAATTTCCTGTAGCATTACTACACGCTAAAATTGTTAGCCTTTCTTTACTACGCTTGTAGCCAGGAGCAGCCTTTTCAGCTTTGGCTGCAAGACTCTTACTGGGCAACAATTTGTAATTGACTCCTGTCTCGTCACAGTTAAACAACTGATCACCTGTTATGCTCTCGTTTTCAATAATTTTCTCAAATCTGTTCTTGAAGGCTTCCATTTCTACAAAATCAGATGACAACTTTTCACCACACACATTTAACTGGCGGACACCGTAACGTTTTTTCCACCGGTCAAGCCAACCAACACTTGCGGTAAAATCTGGGTCTCCTTCGTCAAATTGTTTCCTAAAACTTAATGCTTTTTCCTGCAAAATAGGTCCTGAAATCGGCACACCTTTGTCCCTCAACTGAGTAAACCATATGTACAACGCTTCACTAACTTTTTCATAGTCACATTTTTTCATAGTTTTTCTTCCTTCTAATGCACTTTCCGTAATTCTTGATGTACACCATTTTTCTATTTCTACACGCCTCTTTTTCCAGTCTCCCACTGTTACCCTTCCAACACCATAGTCGTCAGCTACCTTCTGCATTGTCTCTCCCCTATCCAGTCTTTTGATTGCGTCAAGTTTTTGTTGCATTGATACAACAACTTTCTTCCTTTTTCTATCCATTGTCACTCCACGTACAGTAATTCACACTCGTTGGTAAATGTAACACATACAGACACACACACGAGCAAACATACGACTAAGCGCGGACGAGGAATCGTGACAACACGGGCGACTGAACTGACGTAGCGATCGAGTTAAGACTGACTGCCCAAACAATGCGTCACTGGCAGAGAAAGTTGACCGGCACCGGCGAGGCAATGACCCGATGACACATCATTGCCATTGTCTACGGCACGTACGCCGGCGACCGTACGGTCGGGTTCAATTATAACGGAGCCTCGGTATAGTCTGCAGGCCCTAAAAATGGACCACGCCCGCTTTTACTTGCGTTAATTTGCGATAAGTTGGGCAAAACGGCATGTCGGATAAAACGGAATGTCGGATAAGCGAAGGTCGGATAAGCGAGACTCTACTGTATTTTTATTAACTATTGGCTCTTTTTTCAATTGGTGATAATAATGAATTAAGAAAATATAAATGCTACTCACATTCATAAAAACTAGTCATTTTTAGAAATGACAGTATACATTATTTTTTTAATTTAAGAAATAATAAACTATTTTGGGTCAGTAAATGTTAAGTCAATGCAATTTAAACATTAATCCTTTAAATATTAATCCAATTTAAGACTTTGTAAAAAGAAAATAAAACAATTTAATAACATTTAATTATTTTAATAACAATGCTAAAGACTCATTTTGTTTAGTTTCAACACAATATTAATCTTAAAAACTTATTTTTCAATCCAATTCCCTACGTTTCGTATGCATTGTTTTTTCATTACAAGTCTAAATAAATTAACTCTAATATCTTAAGTTCATCATAAAAACCATTTATTTTTCAAAATTCACAATAAAACTAGAAGTGTAATTAATTTCAGAATTGGATGATTATAAATTAGATGAGTTGTAAACAGAATAGAATGTTTCTACAAGGTCTTTTTTATCAGGCAGGAAGTGATAAAAAATAAAAGTAAACAAGGGTGGAGCTCAGGTGGAAAGGATGACTGGACTCTGGACTCTTGAACAAAAACCGAATGGCGAATGGCTTTAGTTCACTGCATTTCCGTGTGAATTCCTATTCATTAATGTTAGGAGCAAACATTTTCTGACAAAGATATATTGTTTATCTTGTGGCCGGATGACGTTTGATTGTTCTGTTTATCAGTACTTTTCACACCTGAACATTTCTGATATGAAAGCTATCTCCCCATTTACGTTTTTCAAGAACCGAACTGCAGATCTGAGATTTTCCCATTGGTTTTCAGTTCTGGTTCTATTGTCAATAACTGATAGAACCGACTTTAGGGACCGACCAATCTCTACTTTTAAGTTCAAACCTTTCGGTTAAAGT
Organism: Stictocephala bisonia; assembly: GCA_035578905.1. Lineage (NCBI taxonomy): Eukaryota > Metazoa > Arthropoda > Insecta > Hemiptera > Membracidae > Stictocephala > Stictocephala bisonia. The sequence continues at coordinate 35,855 of JAQJVL010002627.1, forward strand.
TAAGACACTTTTTTTGGTTTTGTTTAAATAAATATTTTAACCCTTTCAGTGTTTTGAATGGATGTTTCAAAAGTGCCGAAGCATTTTTACTCCATTTGCAAGGGTTTGGGGAAAACGCTTTAACTCTTTTATTATTAAGACAGAATATATATTTGTATACCATTTTAAAGCCTAATAACCAGGGAACAAGACACATTATATATATATATATATATATATATATATATATATGAATAATAATGCCTACAAAAAAAACCAACAAAATAAAATTACTTACCAAAAAATATTTGTTATTTTTTTTCACTTTCTTGTCTTTTTTCCCATATTAAAAAAATGTGTAGTCTTTTTTTCTATACTGTTCAATGCAAAATTTAATTGTTTGTAGGTAAAAATTCATGGTGACTACTTCATTGACAAAAATGTATAAATAAACTAAGTCAGCTGATGGCGTGAGTTTTTCACGCATAGGCGCATTAATATACACAAATAATGATATATTTATGTTTTTACAATGTAAATTAAAATGTTTATGAAAGAACAATTTCTCACAAGCAGATTCATATAAAATATATGCAAAAATATACATTTACTAATTAATTACACATTTATTTGTAAACGTCTGCCTTAACCGGACGTTTACACTTCTGGACATTTTTTAACGTCCGGTTTAACAGGACGTTGGCACTGAAAAGGTTAATACGAAAGAATTATAGCATATTAGGAACATAAAAAGATATATTTTCCCCAAATTTAGTGAAAAAAAAATAATAATTTGAGAAAAACATGTAAAACTGAAAACTGGGTTTTCTGATTTTCTTGGAAAATTTGAGGTTAGTGAAAAAATATTTCAGGCAAAAGTTGTACATTATTAGCACAACTTCTGTATTTAACCTTTTTTCAATACGACGTCAAGTTTCCCTGGAAATCGTAAAAAAGCATGTTCACCCCCTACCCTACTCTGGATCGCTTTGAGTTGTTTTTTTCGATTTCAGTACAATATTTCCCCCCCTTTCAGCAAGTTTCGTGGTGTTCTTAGTTTTGATTTTACTTTCATTTTTGGTAAGGATCAGCACTGGTCTAATGGGACAATAACAAAATTGTTCAATATTACAACATAATATGGCAATAAAATAATGGAGTAGACTAACACTGCTTGTAATGCCCTAAAGGTACTGTGTGAAGACATTCACCGGCCACAGAGAATGGGTAAGGATGGTGAGGGTATCCCCTGACGGCAGCTACATCGCTTCTTGCTCCAATGACCACACAGTCAGAGTGTGGGCTATTTCATCCAAGGATTGCAAAGTTGGTATTTCAAAACTATTAAGCTTAGGTCTCAAAACATTCAATATTAATTTTTTTTATTAATGATTGCTGAAACTATCATAATGAGCTAAAGATGGATGTAATATATTGAAGGAACTATGCTTAAGAAAAACTTAAGTAAGCTATGTTATGTCCATAAAAAATTTATTTTTAAAAGCTTGTTTTTAAACATTGTTTGGTGCTTAACCCATTGCGGATCAAAGACGTCGCATTCACGTCCTGCGCGCGGGTGGACTGAAAGCTCAGCGACGTCACATTCACGTCGCTGCACCTGCTGTTTACGATTGCGTCATTCAAGCTCAATGTCCACTTTTAGAATGCACGCAGATGTTCTGGGGCACTTATCAGTTTGTCTGCTTATCTTATCTCTGTTCCTGTTTACTCAAAACATTCCTCGTTTTCGATAAATAATTTGTTTCGAACTAGTTTGAGGAGTTCTGTCGTTGCGTTTGGTAGGATATATTTTCGAGTGCGTGACTGCCAGAAAATGGCGGATAACTTACGTTCGTCTGAGTTAGACAGACTACTAATGTGTAGCGGAAGTGAACCAAGTGACCTTGAGAGTGATATAGAGGGTGACGATGGGTCTGTAGTGCGATTATGTCCTCGATTACAGAATTATTCGGACACTAACTTTGATAGTGACGAGCGTGCTAATTTGAGTGACATTGATTCCGATGTTATTCCCGGGACACCGCCGGATGTACAAAGTTTTATATTCAATTTCACTGAAACCCGTATCTTTGAACATCAACCTGGCCCTTCAACCCCTCAACCTGGCCCTTCAACCGCTCAACCTGGCTGTTCATCCCCTCAACCTGGCCCTTCAACCGCTCAATCTGGCTGTTCAACCCCTCAACCGCTCAACCTGGCTGTTCATCCCCTCAACCTGGCCCTTCAACTGCTGCTGATCCATCATTCCCGATCGTTGACGATGACGCCGACATCGGTCAAACTACTACTACAACTGCTACTGAGCCAAAGGGTAAACGTAAACGTAAAAAAAAGGTCAGTAAAAAAGTTGCTAATAAAAATAAAAAATCACAGCCAAAGGAAAAATTGGCCCAGAGCGAAAAAACCCAAAAAACCATCAATATTTGATTGGCAAAACGTACCAAACAATCCTAAAGAAATTCCTTTCACAGCAACTCCAGGCTTAGATCCTGATATAAGTAGTAGTTTAGATGAAACATTTTCCGAATTAGATTCTTTTTTCCTATTTTGTGGGGAAGAATTTTTTATGATGATAACACAGGAGACGAATGACTATGCAAATGCACAATTAGGGGATGCTAGACGAAAGCGGCTAAAAAGCGATGACAATTGGACCCCTGTTACAGTGGACGAAATGAAGTCATACTTTGCCTTATACATTTTGATGGGCCAAGTAAAAAAACCTAATATAAGGCTTTACTGGTCTAAAAGAAAAATATTAGAGACCCCTATATTCTCTGAAACAATGCCAATTGCCAGGTTTATGGCAATTTCCCGATTTTTGCACTTTTCAGATGCAGCAGTGGAAAACGACCGAAATGACAAACTCATAAAAATTAGACCAGTTATTCGGTATCTAGAAACTAAGTTCCTAAACACATATCAGCTGGAGAAACAAATATCACTGGATGAAAGCCTAATGAAAATGCGATCTCGCCTGTCATACATACAATTCAATCCGAAAAAAAGGGCCAGATTTGGCGTAAAAATTTACAAAGTGTGTGAAGTAAACTCAGGATATTGTTCCGTGTTTAAAATTTATGTAGGCGAAGATAAAGTAAGTGCCGATTTTCTCGCTAGTGAGTCCGTTGTATTAGATCTAATGCAACCATTCTATAACCTAGGCTACACTGTTTTCTTAGACAATTGGTATGTTTCGCCATTGCTATTTGTTGAACTGCTGAAAAAAGACACACATGCCATTGGTACGGCACTGAAAAATAGGGTAGACATACCAAGTGTTTTCAAAACCATTGCCCTGAAGAAAAATGAAGCGATTTACAGGTCGTCAAATGGTGTATTGGCTACCATGTGGCAAGATAACAAAGATGTTATCGTGTTATCAACCTACCACACTGACGTAACCTTTGAAGAGACTAGGATTCGAAAAAGGAAACATGGAGTGGAAGAGCAGGTAAAAAAACCGAATCTAATTAGTGACTACAACAATGGCATGTTTGGCGTCGATCGGATGGACGAAAGATTGTCTAGCTTCCCGATAATGCGCCGCACAGTAAAGGCCTACAAAAAGATATTTTTTTATCTGATTGATCTGGCAATATTCAATTCGTTTGCTATATACAACAAAGTAAAAGTTCCGAAGCCAAGGGAAAAACGACACTTTACCGATTTCAGGCTAAATTTAGCTGAGCAATTGATTGCGCGGGTCAATCTACCAGCAAAAACTTCACCCGGTCGTTTAGCGTTAGGTTTGAACCCTTTGCGATTACAATCAAAATCCTGGGCACAATTTCCGGCCCTACTACCACCTACAGGAAGTAAACAAAAAGCCTACAAAAAGTGCAAAGTCTGCAGTTCAAGAAGAGAACGAAGCGAGACAAGGTGGATGTGCAAACGTTGCAAAGTGCCGCTGCATTTGGACAAGGATTGTTTCGAAGACTACCATACCAAACTGCACTACTAAGTAAAACCAGTGTAAAGACAGCGTAAATATTTTGTAAATATGAGTTTAGTTTTATTAAAGTTTTATTCAAGTGACAGTTTTTTCTTCAGACGTAATTTTTTACTGTGAAATACATTTGATCCGGCCTACATGAAGCAGCTATTACACGCAATAAACTTAAGTAAAATATTATGTAACCTTAGTTTTTAAATATTTTGCAGTATAATATAATTATGTTTTAGTCCAATAAGGTCGGTGAGGTGTTTATGTGACGTAAGTAACAACAAAACGTGTAGAGTTTGCGAGCGCACTAAGCCGGCAGACGAGCGCGCGGTCGGCTGGTACCGCGCCGTTTTCGGAATTAATTCGTACCGCTAGGCCCGGGCACTCGCTACGCTTCGCGATCCGCAATGGGTTAAACAATTGAGATGTTGGTACCTGTGAGGACTCCTCATGGTCCTACCTTTACTGATCCTGTTTAATCTGTCATCATAGCATTGCCAATTACAGCCATAATTCATTTTTCTAGTTTTATTGAGTTTCCTGTTGGGGGGTGTGTGTGTGTGTGTATGCAGACATATATACAAGCGCGTTCGTAATGTCTGGAGACAGCATTATATTTTTTGAACCATTGAAAAACACCAATGCTACACAACAGATTCTACTTTGATAAATATTTTTATGTCAGAGGAACAAGGAGTCAGAAAAAATTCATAAATAACAGCGTAAGTCGAGTTGTACATCAAATCGTTATTAGAGAAATAGAATGCTATAAAGCCAACATAAAAAGCTTATACATATAGAAAATAGTGGCAGTTTAAATGTACAACATTGAGCTTGATACAAAAATATTTAGTTAAGAACAGTAACTTTTTAATCATCAACACCGTGTTTAAAATTCCAATTTTTAAAGCAACTGTCAGTTGGTTATCCCATCAGGAAGATAGTCCCTGAAAATTCAGATAAATGTCTTACTACTGGTCAAGTTTTATATCAAATGAAGTCTTTATTTGCAGAACATAGTGTCAAAAAATCAACCCTAAAAGCTCCACTCTTTATAAAACGGCACTATTTAAAGAGTACAAAATTAAGCTAATTAAAAAATACTACAGGATTTCTTTCATTTGATGGGTTATAGTAGTAAAATACTGAGAACCTTCTACGAGAACAATAATCCCATTTTTTTTAACTAGCTCAATTTTGTCATTTCGACCGCTGCCATCTTTTTAATTAGCTCAATTTTGTCATTTCGACCACTGTCATCTAATGCACCATTTAAAATTGTTCATCTGTTAGAATATTTTTTTGCAAGAAGAGTTAATTTAAATCCCCAATAAGATTTTGACTATCTAAGAACGTATAGATAGTGCTTTACTTACTCTTAAAATAAAAATTTGAGCATTTAAACAACACTAACTCTTAACACTTTGAACCCTAGGCCCTAATACATGGATCGGCATGCCTCCCTGAGGATATTTTGGTAATTTAAAAAAAATCAGTGTACATACAGCATTTACATAATTATAACATATTATATATCATTTTAAAGGCAAAGAAACAAGCTTTTTAAAAATGTATATATATAAAAGGTTTACTCACCAAATAAATTATTTACATAGAGTTGAATATTATGTACAAATAGTAAAAAAAAATTTCTACATAGATCTTTAGTCCAAGTAGTTGGCCTTAGTGTGGTATTTTTTAAAGCAAACAGGCACACAAAGTGGCACTGTGCATTCTGGACACCACCAGGAAGTTTCCTTCCTTCCAGCTTTGCCTGTTTCTTCTTTGCTTTTTTCTGAGCATACTTTACATACACGTGTAGGTTGAGCTCTCTTGTCTGTTGGGGGAATCTTGTCCGGAAAGTGTCTGGCTGTAAAACATAAGAGCTATGAAGTAATAGTAACATAATTATTTCAATAGTAAAAGTAGTTGAAAGTTCATACTTTGTATATAAATACACAGATACATATACTAAATATAAATTACGTAAAAGTTATACATACAAGCTATAAAAAACATCTTACCTGTCAGTCGATTGGAAGGCAAGCTTGAAGAAGCTCCACCATCTCCAGCACAAGCAAGCTCTCCTCCTTTTTCACCTAAAGCTTTCCCAATAGATATCATAAAACGGTACATGTGGCATTTATTCTTCAAATGTTGTGGTCTTGACTCACGATACAGTATATAAGCATTAGCAATTGCAGTTATGAACAGGTGGAAGAATAATTTTTTCCACCACTTCATTTGCTTCCTTTTGAATGGGTAGTAGGCAATAATTTGATCAGAACGATCTACACCTGTTTTATTTTTATTGTAATTGATTATCACATCAGGTTTTGATTTTGTTATAAAGCCTCCTTTCGAACGGACTAACACATCGGAAGCAGTCATTTTATGTGCTGAAGAGAGAGCCAACACATCTCTTTTATCCTTCCATTTTAGACATAACAAGTGATTTCTTCTCATAAAGACTGTTTCATTTGTCTTCAGTTTTTTTTTGTAACTACAGTTTTTGGCAGCTCTTTTCTATTCCGCATACAAGTCCCTACGGCTTTAGTGTTATTGGCCCACAAAAAATCAATAACAGCTGGTGAACTGTAAAATCTATCCATGAAGACAGTATGTCCTTTACCTAAGTAATCATGAAGAATTCTTTGAAAAAGGCCAATTATAGAGCTATCCTCAGTCTTACCTGTGTATACCTCCATTTTCAACACATATCCAGTCAGGGAATCACAGACAATGTAGAGTTTTATCCCATATTTGTCAGGCTTGTTTTTATTGTAAACTCTGAAGTATATCCTTCCACGAAAACCACAAGTGCCTTCATCTACAGTAATATTTTCATGAGGATAATATGAAGCTGGAAATGCATTGAGCAGGTGGTTGATGAATGGCCTCAACTTGTGGAGAGGATCATGGCCAGGCTGATTGTATGGAACAGCTGTACTGTTATCACTAATATGAAAATTAGCAAGGATTGCCAAAAAGCGGTCACGAGCCATAACTGAAGGTGCATAAACACTTGCAATAAATTTATCTGTTGACCAATAATCTGCCAGTTTAAATTTTTTTACTATGCTCATATGTAAAATTATTGAGAAGAACAAATATATTTTATGAAGTTTGACTGTTTTCCACTGTCCCCAAATACTATTTTTTTTTTAGTTTGTCAGATCTCCTAAGTTTATCTGTGATTGACTTAGCATATTTATTTGTTTCACTTTTAAAAATTTTTATCAGTGATTCTGGAAAAAATAAAGAAAATATGTCAAATGGAGTCGATGTTTCATCAATATCAGCTTTTATGCCACTAATTTCGTCAAAAACGGGCAACTGAGGTTGCATGTCCAGATCTGACCAGCCTAACTCACTGTCTGTAGGTTTATCTGACCTCTTACGTTTTGGTTGTTGCCTAATCTGATCATCTAAACTAGGCCTACCTGTGCTAGTCGAAGGCTGATTGATGGGGCCTAGGCCTATGACAGTATCTGCAGGTTCATCATTTTCATCAGAATCAATAAATGTAGGATCTTCAAAATAATCAGGATCGTTTTGAACATCATCCAACTCACCCTCAGAATCTGAATCAAAAATTGGATCACGCACATTTTCATTTAGTTCATTTATGAATTCAATGTTTGGTCCTTTTGTTTGGCGGGTGTCTAAATCATCGTCAATATCCGACTCAGAATCAAACAAAAGATTGCGAATTACATCACTTTTCATTTCGTCTGCCATTTTATTTTACTACAAGAATAATAAATAACCTTTATAAGAGATAATATACAACAAACACCAACTTATATTCTACAATAAACGTCGAAAATACATAATAAACACGTCAAAATACACGGATAATCTCACATTATTTACATTTGCCTTTACTCTATTCAATAAGAAAAATAAATTATAAACACTGAACTGTACACTTATAATATATTATAATAACTTTTGCTAAACTAAATATCAACAAATTTACAAAACAAACTTAGTAAAACATCCTTTCAGTTCTCAACAATACGCAACACACCAGCAGACTGACGGCTAGACAGATGGCGGCGAGTCCCGTGAGTCGGCGACTACGATCAGCTGTTCAGACTCCCTTGTACTATGAAGATAAATATTTATATTTATTTACAAAAACAATACCAGGGATGCTGAAATCGAAAATATATGAACGTGAATAACCAATAAACACAACCAGAACGTCAGAATACAAAAATATGCTACACCAGCTGATGAATAAAATTTAATAACGAAGCCCGAGCTATACTCGGGCGCCGGTAAATGGCGCGGCGGCCGCGGCCCGACCTATACTCGGGCTCAGGGTTCAAAGTGTTAAGTATGTTAAAAATTATAGCATTGAAAAGAATGAACAAATTTTTTCATGAAGAAAAATTTAAATAATTTTGTTTTAAAAATGTTTTGCTCCTTTTCCTGGTTGATGCAAAAAATAAAAAGTACTACATATAATAACAGTTTTTACTTTAATTTTTTTATTATTATTACAGGAAGTAAACCTGATAAAGACAACACAATTTCAGATAAACAGCTGATATTTAAAAAAGAGCATTATTTTCATTATTTGCTATAGAAACTTCAATATATTGTTGAATCCAGAAATATGAACAGTGGATTCAACTCCATTCCTTTTTTGTTGTCTGTTCTTGTATTTCATTCAGAAGTTGTATAAAATGTCAATTAGTCAACTAAATGGGCAAAAGTCAATTACAAGTTAATAGAGTGTTTGCTAATGGTAATAGTAAAAAAATCAAGCACAAGAACTGAAATATTTTGGTCCATTATTTAAATACCCATAATTTTTTAAGATAATAATTGTGTATAGATAATCCTTAGATAGCACTTAAAGGATTAGCGTCAATGAATTAATCTGAAAAGTAGAAATTAAATACAGTAGAACGTTGATTTACCGAACGTCAGTCATCCGAAACGTCAGTTAACCGAACCAAACCTGAAAAAAATATTTTTTTATATACGCAAAATACACGTTGTAAATTTATGTTCCAACACTTATATTTAATATTTTTTATTTTTCAATAAACGTACCATACTACAGTAACTGTATACAGTACATATAGTGCATATTTTATTACGAAAAAGATATTATAGTTAGCGCACAGCCCGCGCGGCGTACCGCTTCTGCCAGACTCAGTGCCTGCGCCGTAACGTCAGGCCTTCCAGGAGACGACGAAAATAAACAACGGGTGCGCCGTGCACCTACCACTGTCTAGTCTGAGCTTCGCTGACAAGCGTTTGTACTACAGTAATTGACACTGAATGTGCACAGTCGCTTGTTAATCGTCATTCACTCGTGTAGTGCAGCGCTGAAACTTTTTAAAGTTGTTTGTTTTCTTTAAGCTAGTGTTGAATAGTATTACACTCTAGTTTCAGGAACATTAGTCCAATAAGTTTTAACTGGACTACTTAACACAAAATTAAAGTATTATGTGGATACAGTACTTAAATGTGTTGTGTTTTTAATTTCAATATGCCCAATCCATTACATAAACTTATCAATAAGCGTCTACAATGGCATGGTTAAAATATGTTTGATTATCCGAACATGTCGTTATCCGAACACCCTGAGGTCCCAATTAGTTCGGATAATCGACTCTCTACTGTAGTAGGTATCATATTTACAGAGGTCTCTCGACTCCTAAATAATAAATGATAATTTAAATCTCATATTTATTAATCATATTTAAAGTGGTTATGTTTTAATTTTTTCCTGTCAATAAAGGTTGAATTGCGAGACCATGATCACGTTGTAGAGTGTGTTGCCTGGGCGCCAGAGAGTGCTCATAATGCCATCAATGAAGCAGCTGGTGCTGACAATAAAAAGGGAGCATATGAGGGTCCGTTCCTGGTGTCTGGCTCTCGTGATAAGACTATCAAGGTATAATTCAGTGGTTTCATTAACAATAATTGAATAGTAAGATAATATTTTTTTATTTAACCCTCTGTACAATAAAATCAGTTTCTCATCTTCAATCGTTTATCACAAATAATGGAGGGCATCCCATTATGTATACAAGTTGTTCTCTGAGCTTGTCACCTAACTTTCTTAACTGCTCGACATACCTTCATGCTTTATCTACCTCACATTAACACATCTTGTCGGCTGTTGGTACAGGCCAGTATGGGTGTCTGCTAACTTGTTCATGTGATGCTCTATAATCCGACGATCACAGGACCGACACCTTGTTAGATTACAGAGAGGCTATATGTAGTGCACTGTATACTGTGTTTTTAAAATGCAAATCCAATGCAGAAGGACTGTTTTAAATAGCTAAAAGGTAATAAATAAACACTTAAAATACAAGTCAAGATGAAATGTATTTTGTTAAAAAAACTGACTCTGGCAAAAATATTACGTTAATGAAATAAAAATTTAAAACTTTTATAAAAATCCAGAATGTTTACAAGCCAAGTTTAAATAAATCAGAGTTATTGTCTTTTCACAGAATACTATCATTGTTTGCTCCTTAATTTCTTTTAGGCTTAAAATAAGTTAACAATTCTTTCAGCAGAAGTATATTTACTGCTGACATAGCCTCATCACAGCTCATGGTTCTTGGTGCACATTCAGCTGAATCATATTTGTCTACATCCTGAACCTCAGTGATCTCATCAATTATTTCTTCGTCGCTTAACTCAATGTTTAGATTGTCTTAATTAATTCATTTAACAAAATCATCGGTAGTAATTTCTGAATCAATGAGACAGGATTCAATAGTGTATATTACAGCATCAACTTACGCTGTAGCCTGAGAGTTATTGTTGTTGACCTCTGTAAGAAGTGGGTTATTTGGCCAAATATTCTTTCAGGATTAAAAATTGTCTTTCGCTTGACTTGACACCCCCCCCCCCAGATTGAGAATCTCTTATATTGAATATTTTCAAAATTTCTGAGACGTTGACTGGTTGGCTTACAATGTCCATTAGTAGAGGTTTTTGTAATGTGTCTTCAGCAGTTGTATTACATTCTAATCCATTGGTTGGATTAATGCTGTTGTTTTTGGGGGTAAGTGGTACATTAACTCAATATACCCATTTCGAGTTTTTCTTCAGCTTATCTGCATCAGGATTCCCTGGGACATTGTCTTAAAGAAGGATAGCCGTTAACAGGTACTTTTCTTTAAGGAACTTCTTAACTGCGGGTACAAAACATTTACGGAACCATTTGTGAAATATTTCTTGTGTTACACAGGCTCGTCGTTGATTCATCTAGTGAACTGGGATGGTATCCATTTTAATATTTTTAAAGGCTTGCCTACAACTAAAAACTTCATCATAAGGTTGCCAGATAAATTTGAGCTGCCAACACAATTAATTATTTCTTGGCTAGTTTCTGCCAGGTGCGTTTTTCTCATTGGCCAACATAAATGTTTTTGTTGGAAACCGCCAATTAAGGTTGGTTTCTTCCACATTAAACACTTGTTTGGGCGTTAAACCTAACCTCTCAATTTTGTTGTTGTCTAAATCTGCTTTAAAATAGCAATTTGTGACAAGTTAACACAAGCAATTCTAATACAAGAGTTTTCGTAATCTCTTGTATTAGAAATCTGATGACAGTTTTCCATCATTAATTTGAAGGAATCTAATGCCAAAACCTGTCTTATATTTGTATAGCCACCCATCGCTTGCTTTAAAATCGTCTTTTTTAAGAATATTTTTGTAGAAATATCTTGCTTTTTATTTTAAAATTTCACCTGGAATGGGCATGTGGCTTAATCTTTGTTACTGAAACCATGCAATAAAGGCTTCCTTGACATAAGAAAACTCTGAAGTTCTTTAAGTTTTATGATTTCCTGGATTATTAGTTATAAAGTTTTCAATTTTGCCACAAGATTTTAAGATATGGTAAACTGTCACTCTACGGACACCATATTCTTTTGCTAAAACAGTTGGAATTTGTTTCTCATGTACTTTTTTCTAATATCCCATTTATCTGATAAACTTAAAATTCTATGCTTACATTTAGTACTGTTAGCAGACACCATCTTGGTTTCAATTCAAAATATCTTTATTCAAATTATTGCATACAAGATACAAAAGAATGGCATCTTACATAGATTAAACAAGTAGCCTTAATCAGTAAAACTAATATTAATAAAAGAAATCTCATTTACCAGAACAATAGAATATGATTTCTTAAACGACTAAAACTATTCCTGTTCAAAGAATTCCTCCAATGAATAAAGTAGCTTAGATAGTAAATAACTCTTGAGAAAGTTTAATTAAACACAATATACTATACACAGTTCACAGGTTGTACACACTTAACTTACTACAGATAATCACAAACAATTCACACAATATTGTTTATCACATCTGACCTAAATGTCTGCAAACAACCAACTGACGTTTTAGAGCCGACAGTAAATGGCTAACGTAACATTCATGTAGTGACCTGAATGTCGGCGGCACGTCGGACTAGTGGGTATGTTGGAGTAGCTAGCTTGGATAATAGAGCGTCAACTGTATATTCATTCAGGTATAAATAATGTATGCATTGCAATCTTAATCAATGCTGCAAATTATGTGACATTCGTTTATGAATATCAGAATTAATTTTGTAATTGATGTTGGTAAGTGAAAACAGGCTTTCATTGTTTTTATTATATGCTATGCTGTGCTTGATATATAACTAGGTTTATTACATTTTACTTTTTCATGAATTTTATAATAAAAGTCTGCAAAATAGTATTCAGTGTGTTTGACAAATATAGTTGTTGCTATGAGGGTTAAATATATGATAATGTTTATTACATAAGCCTAATTTTGAAATAAGATTTTGTAAAATACATTTACCTTACCTTAAATTATTGTCTTAGGTTTTAAATAGACAAATTTTCTAATTTATTCATTTGAAAATTATATACATCATATTTTAGGAAATTTTATGGTTAATATTACAATTTTTATACAGTAAATATTTTCAGTTATTTCAATTTGGTTATATTACATCATTTTTTTGTAATGGTTAGTCCTTAAAGGATTAAGATATAAAATGTAACTTTTAACATAATTTCAGGTATGTTGTTAATATGTGGAAGTTAAAATAATATGCATTGTTTATTTACTGCCATGTTCTGAAAGAATATGGTTTTGTAGAATTGGGGCTCAATAAGTACAGCCTTTAAAATAAATTTAATTCTTACTAAAGACATTAAATTTACTTGAATATAATAAGCATTGAATGTTAAATTGGCGAACCAAAATGGTTTTTATATCAATTGAGTGTGTGTAGATGTGGGACGTGGGGACAGGACTGTGTCTCCTCACATTGATAGGCCACGACAACTGGGTGCGCAACGTAGTATTCCATCCTGGTGGCAAGTTCATTGTTTCTGCTAGTGATGATAAGACCCTACGAGTATGGGACATTCGCAACAAGCGCTGCCTCAAAACAATAGAAGCCCACCTTCATTTCTGCACTTCTCTCGGTAAGTGGTATTGAAAAATGTTTCAAACGTTAAAACAAATATTATAATATTTTTTTAAATAGTTTTAGTCATAAAAAAGTATAACTTATTATATTTTAATTACAAGGTTTTAAGAGTTTACAGTCACACTTTTATGTGACAGTAGACTTCAGCTATTTGACAGAATATTTGCGTTACAATTAAAACAAAGGAAAATATATTCCTTCCAACTTGTTCCTGTCCAACTTATAACTAATTATAAGTACAGTACATAATACAGTAATAACAAAACCAAACACTATAAGTACAAAACTGAACTAATAACTCATAACATCAGTTTTCCACATCAAAACAAAGAAACTGCGGCAATAACACCACTCACAATCCAAGCAGCTGACTGACATCCACAATCACGTTTAAAACATCTCTAACTGTATATCTGGTGGCAGTTCTACATGCATGGTGAACACAGTCCCTGTAGTTGAAATTGACCACAGTAATAAATAATGTCAACAAACATCGCCTTTTGTTGTTACAAATTAATTGCATTTTTAACTTATCCATTATTTCATGACTCACTTTGTAGTAGTCAAGAGTGAAGCCAAAAGTAGTTAAGTATACTGTATTGTGTGGCTTCTTTAAAAGTGTAATTTTTCACTTAAAAAACAGTTTCAATTTATAATGTTCACTGTAACAGGTTAAAATGGTGTTAATAGAAGTAAGGAAATGATAAATTACTAAAAAAGGTTTGAAATAATAATTCTATAGCTAGTACAAAATTTGACTTAATGTGAAACATACTCCAAATGATTGATTGACCATAGGTATATAGACATTGTAATTGAACACTGTAAATATGAATATGCTGGCAGTATTAGAGATTGCACTGAATTATTGAGCATTTTTAGGGAAGAATATTTTTGTAATTTGCTCGTGTTGAAATTTAAAATAGGGAATTGTCACATCTTAAATATACTTTCAACTATGTAAATTCTGTAAAGTTTCGGAAGAGCGCTGGGCCCCGAGGCTACCTGCCGGCTGACCCTATTCATCCCTTGTCAACCGTCCTCGACCGCTTCGCCCGACTATTAGTTACCTACTGGGTAATTAAAAATTGAAAAATACCTTTCTTTATTTACAAAAATATCAATAAAATTTTAGTTTTATTGAAAGGAGAATAAAAAATAAAGAAAATTGATACCAAACACGAAACACTTTTACTAAAAAACTAACTGTATAGTGTTTAATATATTAAATATCAATGATTAATATATTGTTGACCTATTATTTACATAAATGAAACTAGATTTATTTGAAAATATAATACTGTATTTACAAATACAAAAACATTTTACTTATATAGAGCATATTTAGACTTTTTATTGAGAGAAGTAATGTTTTGAACAAAATTACGTGACTGCTATTTACAAAACATTATTTAACATAATTAACTATAATATGGACAGGTTATGTCAAGCTTACAGTCTTTACAGAATGCCGACTCCTAAGTCGTCATCTTCGTCTTCTGTGCTAATGTCGGTGTCATCCTCTGAGTCTCCTGGAGGCAAGCATATCATCAGTTCTTGAACACTAATATCCCGAAGTCCTTCATTTACCCAATCACTGTCAATGTCCTTCTTGACATGTTCGACGTATTTTTTCCACAAACTTGGTTCAAATTTGTTTTCTGCTTCCATGAATAATTGTTCTATGTCGTTTAACCTAAACGTGGTGTTGTGCTCTCTCACATAATTTTTTAGGTAAGCCCAAAGCATTTCTATCGGGTTACAATGAGAGTGATACGGGGGAAGTCTTATCACTTTGAATCCTTGTTGGGCAGCTTTTTCATCAATTACATATGTTATCAACTGTGGTTTGTGTACCTTGACAAGACCATAAAGTTCAGATTTTAACATCTCCTCTCCACAAATAACTCCTTATGATCTTAACCACATAATCATCTCACATTTTCTTGAGCTAGATGTTGGAACAATGTTTTTTATCCGAGAATGGTACGGTGCGTTATCCATTACTATTGTTGAACCCGCCAGAATGGAAGGGAGTAAAACTTCAAAAAACCACGTTTCAAATATTTCAGAGTTCATCTCCTCGTGGTATTCAACAGTTTTCTTTGATTGAAATATTAGAGCTGGTGCACTGATCCAACCGTTGTGACCTCCTGCGTGGCAGATAATCAACCTCTTTTCTTTTCCTAGGGGTGCGTTTTAGAGTACAACTGACTGTATCATCTGTCCATCCAACATTTTTACAAATGTTTGAATTTACCCATGTCTCATCAAGGAAGATAACATTTTTCATGTCAACATGGTGAATTTTTCTTAAAAATTTACATCTTTCCAAAGCGACAGATGGCTTCTCCATCAAAACTTTACGTTTATACAGTTTTTTAAACTTTAAACCACAACTTTTCAATACTTTTGACAAAGGCAACGTTTCACAATACCTCTCGGCATTGATTGTTGATCCTCATTCACGGAAATCAACCAGAATCACACCTTTAGCATCCCAAAAAACAGTTTCCATAATCTTTCTCGCTGACAGAGTTTGGAGACATTTTCTTGGTTTTTTTGGAGAATGGGTGTGCCCCCATTCCATAGACTGCATTTTTCTTTCACAATTGACATGCTTCACCCATGTTTCATCACCAGTAACGATACGATCGAGAAGTTCGTTACCATGTATGTCGTATTCATCAAGGAAAGTTAACAATGCAGCAAGTCTTTGTTTTTTGTGATCTTCCGTAAGGATTTTTGGAACCCACCTGGCACAAAATTTGTGGTGTCCAAGCTTCCCTACAACAATTTCATGAAGAAAACTTCGTGAAATTTGTGGGAAATGTTCCAAGAGTTCAGTCATTGTGAAATGGCGATTTTCACGAACTTTGTCATTGATTTTCAACATCAAATCTTCAGTCACAAGGCTAGGCCGACCGCTACGACTATCGTCATGACATTGGTGCGGCCATTTTTAAAGTCAATACACCACTGCCTTACTCTGCTTTCACTCATTATTCCATTTCCATAAACTTCACACAGTTAACGATATATTTCAATTGGTTTATGGTTTTTTGCCAACAAAAACCTTATCACTGAACGCACTTCACAAGTGGCGGGATTTTCAATTGCAGCACACATTTTAATTATTCAAAGTGAGACAAGCAAAAGAAGTACAGACCGCACGCGAATACAGCTCGATGCATACTGAACGCCAATGTTTTGACACCAAGATGGCAGCTGTAGCCCCGCCCACAGCCGCACAATTCAAAAACGTCTGTTACTTTCTGGATAGCCCTCGTATATATAAAAGCCATTTACCACTCAACACTTTTCTCATAAACTATACGTCCAATTGATTTGAAATTTTGTACATAGGTTTATTTTGGCCCCTGAGGCTCACTAAGAAAGGATTTTCCTGTCCGACCTCAGGACTCTGTCACACTGGCCTCCAAAATTCCCATGGTATTATTATGGAGCTATATTAATTGATTGAATTATTTGATTAACAGCTGTTAAAATAAAACCAAATTGAATAAAATTGTGGTAGGCTAAACTTTTAAAATTAAAGTTTAAATTAAGCATAACATCAGCTGTTCTAAATTAGATATTAGATTAAATAATTGTTTTTCAAAAACAAAGTATTTAGTTAATTTTGTAGTGTTCTTAACTTTGTTGAAAGTTTAACTTATATTTTGATTGCAAGACTTCAAACTGACAGCTTGCTGCACATTTCGATTATGTAATTAAACTCAATATTATGACCGGCGAAGCGGGCGGGTACAGCTAGTAATATCTATATAATCTCAATCATATCAATTTTTCAAATATTGATTATTTAATTTTTATGCTAAATAATTAATAAATTCAGTAAATATTGTATTTTAAAAATAATGTGCCAACAGATCACTCATATTCACTTAGCTTGTAGACAGGACAAAATACGTTGTGCTTTACCACTGAAAACGTGGAAGTTGCGTTCGCAACATTATGCATCCTATCTATAAATAGGCAGAAAATACTTACACACCCAGCAGTTACCATACCGTACCAGTTACAGTGCTTTGTATGAAAAAACCCACGAACACTTAAGTATGGTTCCAGTAACCTAATTTTTTTTCAAATCAAAGGCAGAAGTTGTTACTATACATCTGGTATGTTAGCCCTGATAGTTTTAGATTTATATTTTTGCCTGTAAATGATCACGTTGGACAAAAATACTCTACACTTAATAATGATTAACAATACTCGAGCATTTTCTTTTCTTGTGCTATATAAATGATGCTCAAAAAGTCATGCCCCATGTATACAGAATATATGTGTCTTTGTGCGGATGACATTACTTTAAACATTTAAAGTTCTAGAGTTAAAAATAAGGAAATAATTTCATCAAAATTGAATAGTTTTTATTTTACCACAATCTTCAAGTAAACTTCACAGTTTACTCTTTTCAGTAAATAATAAAATAGCAAAGAGAAAATAAATGTTACAGTTTTTATAACTAACATTATAAAAATATAATAAAACGAAATATCTTCACTGACACGAATTCTATCAAACAACTGCTGCATAAAAAATTTTTGAATAAAAAAATGATAATAACTTGTCATAGAATAGGCACATTGAGTATTAACCCTTTGCAGTCGGATATGCCACAAAAGTGGCAACATATGGTTTCTGTACCCACTCGGACTGATTATAGAAGCTTTGTCTTCTCTGGTCGGGTATGCCACTATCGTGGCCGGTGCCATTGTCGTAGTCAGATCGGAGTAGTTTGTGATTGGTTTGTCCGTGAGCTCGGATCGGCCCCTTTCATGGCATCTAGTGATTTCCCTATGCGGTAGGTTGAGCCACTTTCGTGGCAGTTCAATATATTTATTTTTATGTTTTTTTTAACAGTTGTTTGGTTACTATGAAAACATAGGTATATTTCGTAACTAGTTTCAATCAGCTGGCAACATTGATCGCTTTTTAATATTTCGTCTATGCTTTTAAAATACGTCATTTCACAAGGTCAACATTCGCGCCATTTCACCTTGCTGCTTCTTGTTACTCTGCATATGTTTTATGTTTGTTTTGAGTGATTATTGTAAATATTTGTGAAGTGTGTGTATATAAATATTATTGTAGTGATTGTATATATTTGTAAGTATCAGTTTCCTATTTATTTATCATTTAACTAACACTGTACTGAATATCTGTAGACATTACACTTACCATGTAGGCCTACACATTACCGTGTTTATCCAAAGTAGGTTTAGCTTGTTTATTGTTTTTATTGTTTCTTTTTTTGAGCAAATAGTGCTAGTATATGTTGTTTTGTTGATGTCAAAATGGCTGGAAAAGAAAATTATGCAGATAAATCAGACGATCTTAGACATATACTTGACGATTCTATTTCTAACAGTGATGATTCTTTCCATGACAGCGATGTCGATTCTAGCATTGGAGAACAATTTGAAGAATTAAGAAATAGTGAACTGGATAGAATTAATGCTAATGATGACACAATAGAAGATGGAAACATCCTTGACATTGAAAATATAAATGAACATGACAGTGAGGACGACAGTGTAAATGAACCTGATTGTGCCAATGAAAATGACAACGAACATGAAATAGATGATGAAAGTTGGAGAGAATGGACTAACAGAGATGTTGGATTTGACAAGTTTAGGTTTGTACTAAACAGTGGCTTTAAAGCACCTCAAGGCCAAACGCCTCAGATAGAACTGGACTATTTTCAGTTATTTTTTACAGACGATTTAATTAATGAACTTTGTAATGAAACAAACCGGTATGCCCAGGAGAAAATTCAAAAAAATACACCTCTGCAGAAAAAATCAATCTGGTGGTCCTGGACAGAAGTAACAGCTGCAGAAATGAAGGCCTTTTTAGGAGTGCTATTTAACATGGGACTTAATCCAAAACCCGAATTAGACGATTATTTTTCTTCGGAAATAATTGACTACCAGCCTTTTTTCAAAAGATAGATTCAAACAAATCTTTTGGAATCTTCATGTAAGTCCCCCAAATAGTTGTGGTCCTATAAGAGGAACCCTAACACGTTCTGGGAAAATAAAAAGAGTAGTGCAGTATTTGGATAAACAATATAGAAAATATTATATTCCAGAGCATAAGATCAGCATTGATGAAAGCACATTTGCCTTTAAAGGCAGAATACATTTTAAGGTTTATAACATGGATAAGCCTACAAAGTGGGGTATCAAAGTATTTGTTGTTTCAGAAGCAAACTCTGGCTATATTTGTGGCCTAGAGCCTTATTTGGGTAAAGCCACTACAGAAAGCCTGATTAGGCCCGATCTGCTAGTAACAAGCAGAATTGTTTTACATTTGGTGAAAAAGCTACAAGAAGATTACGGCAGTGTGGAAGGCTTTCATGTTTTCACAGATCGTTTTTACACCAGTGTATAACTAGCCTCTGCATTACATGAAATGAAAGTGCATTTGACAGGAACAATAATGAGAAATCGAAAAGGGTTACCCCTTAAAATCAGATGTGGTAAAAAAAGCACAAAAAAGTAAACTGAAGAAGGGAGATATCAAGGCATACAGAAAGGAAGACAAATTCTCCATAATTCACTGGAAGGATACAAATGATGTGACTGTTCTTAGCACACTGTATGATGCCTCTGTACAAACAGTCAGACGTGTTAAGAAAGGGGGAGTCATTGACAGTGTAACAAAACCCTTGTCTGTCTGTAAATATAACGAGTCAATGGGTGGGGTCGATCTTACAGACCATTACATTTCTAGTTATCCATTCATCCGAAAATCACTGAAATGGTGGAGAAAGGTGTTTTTTTGGCTATTTGAAACGGCCATCGTGAATGCTTTCATTTTGTACACAAAAGCCAATCCTCAAAATAAAAAAATCAGGCAAAGAGTTTTCAGAAAAAGACTTGTTACACAATTAGTTGGGGAGAAAAGAAACAACAATAAGCGAAGCAGACCAGTCTGTCTTGAGCAGGAAGAACGTCTGAATGGGAAACTTCATGTATTAATGCCACTTGAAGGTACGAAAAAGAAGAACTGCACTGTTTGTAGTGGCCAAGGGGAAGGTTCGTCAAGAAAGAGAACGAAGTTAGTGTGTGATACTTGTGAGAGTAAGCCAGGACTATGTGTTGGACTTTGTTTTCAAAAATATCACACACAGAAAGACTTTAAAAATTAAGGGGTTTTGTTTTATGTTATTAAAACAGCAACAATACAGATTTTCAATACAATTCTTTATTTTATTATTGTACGGTACCAGTGTAAATAAAATAAAATAATAAAATTTTAAAGTTGCCGTTTGAACATTATTTTTCCTAAAAAATAACATTAAAACAGTATGTATTTTTCAATGTATTATTTGTTGCATTATCAATGTATTTTTTCATAATACATTATTTTGTTATAATAGAAATACAAATTTAAGTAAACAATTAGCATATTACATATATTAAGATGTTATAAAAGTTTTAAAATTGCCGTTTGAACATTTTTTCCCCTAAAAAATAACATTTAAAAAGTATGTATTTTTCGATGCATTATTTGTTGCATTTTCAGTGTTATTTTTCATGAACAATAAAAATAAAATACTCTATAAAATACAAAAACTAAGAAGATAGATATTACATTTGTTATGGTTATTATCATCCTCAAAAACACAGTTGAAAAGAAAATTGCTTCTCTCAAACGAATTTAACTTTAACTCAGTATAATTCTGGTTATAAAACAGGTGACACTATTGTTCCAAATCAAAGCATATTTTTTGGAATAAGAAAGTACTACCAAAAGCAAAAATGACCATGTAAAAGACGTATTATAGGCCGATAGTTATGTTTGGGAAGGAAACGTGGAATATACAAGTGAGTGGAGTAGAATACAGTGAGTCCCGCCCACCCTTACACGGACAGTGATATTGACCCATCCGCCCACCCTTACACATTCAGTGGTATTGACCCACTCGCCCACCTTTACATGGACAGTAATATTGACCCACCCACACACCCTTACACGGACAGTGATATTGACCCACCCACCCACCCTTACATGAACAGTGATATTGTGTGAATACCAATGTTTGTGTGTGGGCGGGTGGGTGGGTCAATACCAATGTTTGTGTGTGGGTGGGCGGGTGGGTCAATACCAATGTTATACAGCCATTGAGTACTCTGTTCTCTGTAATAATGCCATTGAGTATGCAACGGTCAAAAAGACTAAATTAGCCACTTTGGTCAGCCATATCTGCGTAAAGAACGATTTTTACAATTTTTCCCGTAACACATTTATTACTTAGATGGATACTATAGATATAGTGAACATTTTTCTACATGTACAGTGGAATTGACCCACCCACCCACCCATACAGGTACAGGGGTATTAACCCACCCGCCCACCCCATACAGGTACAGGGGTTTTACTTTATTTGTATTGGTTATAAATAAGTTAATACAAATAAAGTAAAATATTGAACCATTATGTATTAGAGATGTTAAATAAATTTTTATAATGTTTTTATATCCATATTTGGTTTTTTAATTAAATAAAAACTTTGGGTGACTCTAAATGTAATAGATACGCAATAAAAGCTTCCGACATGGCAATGCACAGCGGGAGTTTGTATGCCGAGCTGACGGCAAAGCGGCCATTGCCACGAAAGTGGCCACTCCGACCTCACGGGACAAAGTGGTAAGTTTGATGATCGAGTTGCCACGGAACCATGTCGAGCCACAATAGTGGCATATCCGACTGGAGAGTACAAACCTTAAAACACTGTTCCTACTGAAAAGGGTTAAAAAACTAAAATGAATTCAGATTTTTATCCATTAGAAAGAACGTCACAGCTATTTATTGATCATACACTTGGACGTACAATGTATTTCTAGTATGTACATTGAATATTGAATATTTTTATATGGCTCAATGTTGAATAAAATATTAATGGTGTTCGATCGAAAATTATTTTTAAAATTTTTTTGAATAAAATTTTTTGTCTTGTTATAAGTAATATATGTGTAACAAGGAAAATAATTCAAAAAATTTTTTTACTGAGATTTGGCTACATAAAGTGGTAATTTGGCCTTTCTTGGTTCCTAACTCATTAACAAACCGTGTGATAAATATTATTCAGATTTTGAGAATATAGCGGACAAATGATACTAACCAACCAAGTCATAAGTCATATTTTTTATTGTCTTTTAACATATTACAGTAATCGACAAAGTCAACAACATACATACATAACACATAATATACATAATCATAATATACATGTGAACACAATACAGAAATGAAGGACTATTTCTGCATTAAATTAAATCAGGTTTTATAATAAATACATAACAAAAATAAAACAAATAAACTGTATTAATAAATAAAAAATAACATTAGTTAAACAGGTTAAAGTGTCAGAATTTTAAATCATCTAAATTACTTCTTAAAAATTCATCAATTGAATAGAAAGATTTATTTTTTAACCAAGTTTCGAGAGTGTTTTTGAATTGTTTTATTGTAACATGTGATGCTTGTCCAGGTAATCTATTGAAAAACTGTACACTGAAAAACTTAAAGCTATTTCTGGTTAATGACAGTCTAGTGAAAGGAAGGTTGAGAGATTGACTGGTCCTTGTATTATGGGTATGAAAATCTGATCTTATCATGAGGTTATTTAAATTTTCTTTTGCATGAATGAGACAGTAGTAAATGTACATACTTGGTACTGTCATTATTTGTAGAATTTTGAAATGTTCCCTACAGGATTCTATTTGTTTCAACCCTAAAGTACATCTAACCGCCTTTTTTTGCCATTTAAACACAGACTCTGCTCCTACTGAACTGCCCCACAGGATGATACCATATTGCAGATGTGTATGAAAAAAAAAGCATAATATGAATAAAGTAATAATTCTTCACTGATATTATTTTTTAATTTACTTAGTAAAAAAATGACACGAGCTAATTTGTTACATATCGAGTTTGTTTGTTCGTTCCAGTTAAATTTCGTATCAATTTGAATCCCTAATAGCTTAACATGATGATTTTCGTTTGTTCGAGCTTTAAGATCAAATATAATTTGTTCGGTTTTTGAGTGATTTATCTTTAACTGATTGCCTTCAAACCATGTTTCGGCAATTTTTTCAACGGTCTTAATTTTTTCAAAAAGGTTGTTCAATTTTGGATCTGATACGATAAAAGTAGTGTCATCCGCGTACAGTATTGTTTTACATGGCATATAATTTGATAAATCGTTAATATATGAGATAAATAGAAATGGACCCAAGACAGAACCTTGAGGTACTCCCATTTTGATTTTTAACAGTTCGGATCTGTTATCGTTGATCTGGACTAATTGAAGTCGATTGCTTAAATAAGAACGCAATAGGTTAAGAGAGGCCCCAGCAACACCATAGTGAGCTAGCTTTTCAATTAATATATCATGAGGTACCGTGTCAAATGCTTCACTCAGATCAATTAGAGTTGCACTTGAAAAAATTTTGTTATCAAAGTTATCATATAGGGTTGTAATTAAATGTTGAAGAGCTTTAATAGTACTTAGGTTTGAGCGAAATCCAAATTGATTTTCAGAAAGTAGTTTGTTTTTTTCAAAATATAAATATATTTGTCTATGTAGGCAATACTCAAACAATTTAGAAAATATAGGTAGAAGAGATATTGGTCTGTAGTTGTTCGGATCCGATTTATTACCCTTTTTATAAATAGGGACAGTTACACTAATTTTTAGACAATCCGGGACCACACTCTCATTAACCATCTTGTTAAAAATACAATGTAGAGGTTGCACTATCAAGGGACCAATTTTCTTAACAACAAAGTTGGATAGACCATAATAATCTTCAGCCTTTGAGTTGCTTAGATTACTAATTGACTCCAATATATTACAATGTGAAATTTTGGTCCATTGAAATGTGGTACTGATTGTATTAGTAAGTTTTTTAAGGAAGTCTATCGGATGTTCTGCAGAATCACTCCTTAAATTTGTGCAATTTACATTCACAAAATGATTATTCAGAACATTTGGACTTATAGGAATCTTTTTCTCTTTGTTTTTGTCATTTATTTCATTTTTTATAATTGCCCAGGCTCCCTTACATTTATTTTTAGACTGCAATATGAAATTGTCATTAGCTTTGCACTTAGCTAACTTAATTTCATTTTTATATATTCTTCTTAGTTTTAAATAATTTTGCTTATCATAATTACTTAAATTGGATCTATCTTTCATAATAAGTAGCATATTTCTTATTTTACCAAGATCTTCAGTGTACCATTTTACAGAGTGTTGGGGTTTGTTTTTAAAATTATTTTTTTGTTACCAATGGACAAGTAGATTTGTATAGATCTATACATGTTTTCAAAAATACATTAAGACACTTATCAGCAGGATCTGTGTGATTAAACAGTTCTGACCAGTTAATGATACTAAGGTTGGAGCATAAAGTGTCTAAAGATCTATCATTAAGAATGCGGAACTTGACATATTTGTCTAGGCTTTTAGAAAAAACATCAGGTATTTTTAACCAGAGTCCATCATGGTCAGATAACCCTAATTTTATACAATCTACTTCTATGATTCTCACGTCAAAGTTGGTAATTATATTATCAATACAGGCATTAAATCTTGTAGGTTTCTTATTCAGACAATAGCAATCAAATGATTTTAATATACTTAGGAGGTCACAAACACCCTTTTTATTTTCCCTAATATCTATATTTATGTCAGAGGCAATAATAATTTTGTAGTTTTTATATTTGGACATAAAAGACAGCAGAGATTCAATCTGTTTGGTAAATATTTCCTCTTTAGAAGATGGTACTCTGTAGATGGATATTACTATAATGTTCAATGATTTAAAAAGAATTGCGGCTGACTCAAATACAGTTTCAATGCAAAACTTCCTAATGTTAATTATTGAATAGGGTATATCTAAATCTTTTTTAATATAAATTGAGGCACCACCTCTTATAGAATTTAATCGACAATAGCTAACTGCTAGTTCATAACCGAAAGGTACAAAGAAGTCAATATTCCAGCTTTTCAACCAATGCTCATTAATACACAGAATCGTACAATTAATTTTTTCTAACCAAAATTGTAATTCATTTAATTTATTTTTTAATGACTGAATATTAATGTGCAATAGTAAAAAATCTTTGTTGTCACAAGATGGTAAATTTTTTAGTGAGTTAAATATTTCCGATCTAGATATTGGTTTTTTTATTTGGGACTCTGTGATGGTTGAGTTTTGACTAAAAAATCAGCATGACTTAAATTACTTAGCTCTAAATGATGAACGCTATCCTCAAGTTGGTATAGATCCTGGTTTTCACCTGAGATTACACCATTACTTGCTCTGTTTTTATCTTTCACTTCACTAGTACTCCTTGTAGCCTCTGCAAATGACAGCACCCCTGGTACAATTGGAGGTGATGGTGGAAGGTAGTTTGTGCTGTCACTCTCTTCTACTGTTACTGCAGTTGATACTACGCCCTCACTGATAAGCTCCAAGTCACAGTCTGTGCTTTGATGTCGTGTGCTCATCTCTTCCTCAGGGTTGATAATGGTGGCTTCTGCAGGCTCTGGATGTGACCCAGCAGTAATTTTCATATGCTGAAGTTCAGAATGAATAGCAAGTTTCATACTTTGGATAAACTCTTGGAACGTTTTTCCATTTCTGTGTTGTCTTAAAGATAGTTCGTTGCAAGTAATGATGTCAACTGAAGCTCCAGTAGCCAAATGAAATTCAGTTATATTCTGTGCAAAGTGTTTGATGTGGATTTTGTCACGCATACAACCCATGGCAGAACAAATTAGTCTTTTTAATCCATTTTTCTTAAAATCTATGATTAAATCTTTGAAAGCTGCATCGTAATCATATTTACTTGGTTTTAGAAAATATTTGGGTTTCGTAACCAGTCCGTATACCATTGATCTGTTTTTGAATCTCTGTCGCGTCAAGTGTTGAGACAAAAAGTGTGAGGCTTGAGGCTTCCCAAAGTATTTCCTGAAGATAACTGCAACGCCTGAACTCATGTTTTTATTACTTGCTATATCCGCAGAAATGCAATGAGCGAAAGCTGCATCTTGGTCAAGACCGTAACTATGTATTGCATTTTCCATATTTCCCTCTATAACATTCACTTGAGGGGGTTTAGAGTTCTTAAGTTTTACCGTTGTGTGCAAGGCAAGTGCAGAGCATAATTCTTTTTTTCCAAGTTTATTCATGTGCAATCCATGTTTGGTGAAATGATCCCTCGATAATAAGTTGTTAATAGGGACGAGTGAAAACTTTATTCTGCTCTACCCAGTTGCGAAGATTATTATTAAGGTCTGAAATTTTCTTATTATAAGTGGGTTGATTGTAAGGAAAGTCATGTCTGTATGGCACTGTAGTGATAATGACATTAGTATTATCTAGTTTGTGATAAGTTGTGTAGAAGACTCCTCAAACTACGTTCCTCCTTTCCAACACTGTTTGTGCCTCCGACGATTATAATTGCATCATTTTTACTGGGAAGAAGGGTGTCTGATGCTTCCTCAACTTGTCTGTAGATGTATGACAGTGGGGCTCCAGGATAAACATTTCCACTTATTTTTGCTTCTGAGGATGGAATCATAGTTTGTAAGTGGGAAACACAGTCCTTAGCATGACTATCCCCGAATATAAAGATGTTTGACCCTCTAGAATACTTTTGCATTTTAGAACCACAGATAACTTCAGGGTTTTTTAACTTTTTGTTTTGCTTGACCTGTTGATTTTGTTGTTTTGTGTTATTAAGACTTTCAGAGTTTGATGTATGTAAACACTTACTTTAGGATCAGCATCTTCAGTAAGGGAAATAAACCTGTTTTGACATTGTAGGAAGGTGTTACTCTTGACTGGTGTATAAGGTTGTACACCACTCTTAACTTTAATCCATGGATTACTCAATTGTATAAAAGAAGTTCTGGGTACTGTTGCTGTCTGCAAGGCTTCTTCAGTGGTATTAATGAGCCTGAGTGATGATTGGTTAGGTTGAAACATCATATCTTTTATTGTTGTTTTATTCAGACTTAGATATTTACCATTGTGTAAGAGTAGGGCAAGTTGGGCCCTTTTAGTCAAAAACGTCACTTTCTTTTACTTCAGAGAAGTGTGTATCCAGCTGTAACTGCATGTCACACATTTCCCCTTTTAATATCTGTTGGACTAAGATATTGGTAAAGAGCACTAAGTAAACACCACAATCAACCGTATTGGTCTGCTGAGCCACGGGTGTTACTACTATTGGGAAGCACTTATTTATATCACAAATATAACTAGATATTTTATTTACTATTTTTTCAGCTTCGCTGTAGTTGTATAAGCCTTTAGAATCCATATAGTAAAAGGTTTTACTGAAGTTGTTGTAGTACAGTAAGCTCCAGTGCGAGCCCCCAACTACTTCAATATTCTCTGCATCATTTATAGGTATGATTATATGATTGCTATTTTTTAAGCTAAGATCACTAATCAGCTCATCAGTTTCTTCCAAGCTTTTGATGGCCTGAGCGATTACAGGGTTTACTAACAGAGTATCATTCCCCACGACTTTACTAGACAGTAATTTATAGTAATTATGAATTGGGTCATCTGTCAGCCACTTTGATTCCAATATAGCAAGACATATAGATGTACGGTCATTTGTATTCATTTCGGAATTAACTTGTGCCTTTTTACTGGAATTTATATTTACAGGTGTATTTACAGAAGCAGAAGCCTTTTTGCTAGACAAACTACTATGTTTAGGAGTTGCTATAATTTGTGAGGAATTATTCAATTTGTTTGGTGTATTTTTCAAACCAGGGGAAGGGGTGGTCGACTTAAAAATGCTTTGATTTCCTTTTATTGTTCTTCTTTAAGTCACCTTCAAGTTCTTTAAGGGCTTGCAAAAAACTTTTATTTTCCATAATTTTGCCTTGACAGAATTGTTCTTTAGATTGATCAAAACTATGTAGATCATTTTTCTTACATTTAGACGTTTGCTGAGTACCAAAAAACAATACATGATAAATTTTATGGTTTTTCCTTTCCTCAACTTGAGTGATAGTTGCTGGCCAGGCAGAGTATCCACGTATTTTAGCAAACACATAATCGCCAATCCCGTAGTCAAAAACTGTTCCCTTATCCAAGGTCATTTTATTACTGAGAGTCAATAAAAATAGGTACCGGTAGGCAATGTTTTCTAAATTAAAATAAGTAAATTTATTTTGTTCACATTTATATTTTTTTAACACAAAAAAAGAACTATAGTAAAATAAAATATGTATTTAAGGAATAACAATTTGTCCAGATTCTATATACCCAGCTAAGCTATTGGAGCTTGCTAATAAGGATATGGATCAAGGTCACTGAGCCTCTGTTTCACTCACTGCAAGTAAAACCTATCAGTCTTGACTGGACAGTTGCATGAGTGGCAGTGTATTCCTTCTTCCTCAGTGCCAAGATGTATTTTGCAAATTAGAATGTTATAAATAATTGTTTAATTGAAATAAAAATTAAAGAAATAAGTTCACTGACATGACTGGACCTGAGTTGTTTCATGATCAATCATACTTGTGCAAATATTCAAAACAGTGTTATTTTAAGATTTAATGTTTCCAGGTGAGCACTTTGTCTTCAAGTATTATTTCCAATTAAAATCTTCTGACTTTGATAATTTTTGGTTTACTTTATATATTTACAATGTATTAAAATTTAGGTTATTTTCACCCTATATTTAACTCTATAAATAATACATTATATACACCACTAATTTCAAAATGTATATTCTCATTCAACAAAGCATTGCACAAACTCACTGTTCACAAAAATTCAAAAATAAATAAACATTTTATCACTTAATAAATTGTATTAAAAACTAGACTTGTCACAAGGCTGCTGATTAGGTAAACAACCTAACCTCAGGTATTATTAGTTTTAATTACCAAGAGGTAATTAAAACTAATAATAAAAAAATTGTTGTGAAAAGTGTAACCAATTATTATTTTATAACTGAAGAAATTTC
This sequence comes from Stictocephala bisonia, assembly GCA_035578905.1. Classification (NCBI taxonomy): domain Eukaryota; kingdom Metazoa; phylum Arthropoda; class Insecta; order Hemiptera; family Membracidae; genus Stictocephala; species Stictocephala bisonia. The sequence goes on from JAQJVL010002627.1 coordinate 65,320, forward strand.
GAGTTGATATTCGTACAATTATCCTTGGCCGGAAAAGTAGACATAACATATTTATTGATAAAATTTTCAATAAATGAATAAGTTATTCCCCGTTGTGCTTAGGACATGCAGGAAGAGTGCTACGAGGGTCGTCCAGAAAGTAAAGAATGATTGCGCATCACGGACGGCGCAGTTCCCCCACCACCACGGGAGTGGGCTTATTCGTTAGTCCAAACCTTCCGCTTCAGTTTGAGCTGTGTAGCGGTGCCGTGAAGTCACGTTTGCGTCTCTTGTGGAAGTTCAAAATGGCGGCGCCAATTGAAAATCACGCCAAGTGTGAAGTCCGTAGTGTGATTCGGTTTCTGAATGCGCAGCATGTTCGACCCATAAAAATTTATAGGCAAATTAAGGCAGTGTACGGTGACAATGCGATGAACGAGTCATCGGTGAGAAAATGGTGCATTCAATTTAATGAAGACAGAACTAGTGTGCACGACGAGGAACGAAGTGGAAGGCCGTCACTCGTTACTGACGAGTTGACAGCGAAAGTTGACGAAAAAATTCAAGAAACCCGGCGTTTCACTTTGAGCGGTAGTTCTCAAAGTTCAACAAAAAATGCCAGTAGACTGCTCAAAGTGAAACGCCGGGTTTCTTGAATTTTTTCGTCAACTTTCGCTGTCAACTCGTCAGTAACGAGTGACAGCCTTCCACTTCGTTCCTCGTCGTGCACACTAGTTCTGCCTTCATTAAATTGAATGCACCATTTTCTCACCGATGACTCGTTCATCGCATTGTCACCGTACACTGCCTTAATTTGCCTATAAATTTTTATGGGTCGAACATGCTGCGTATTCAAAAACCGAATCACACTACGGACTTCACACTTGGCGGGATTTTCAATTGGAGCCACCATTTTGAACTTCCACAAGAGACGCAAACGTGACTTCACGGCACCGCTACACAGCTCAAACTGAAGCGGAAGGTTTGGACTAACGAATAAGCCCACTCCCGCGGTGGTGGGGGAACTGGGCCGTCCGTGATGCGCAATCGTTCTTTACTTTCTGGACGACCCTCGTATTACTCTCCCATGCCAAAAGCAAGGCATTCACTCTGGTACTCGTGGTGACAGTGGCGAAGAAACGTTGAACTAAACTCTATCCAGCGCCGGTCGGACGAACACTCTCAAACCAAATATTACTATATAAAAAACCAATAAGAGTAATTTTGGGGCTTACAGTCAGAGAGTCTTAACTTAAGACTTAAAACTCTTTAAGTTAAAGAGTTTTAACTTTAACTTTAAACCCTACTTCAGGGAACAGTTGATTTTTACTGTATATGCTTGTATCTTTTCCGCATAATTATGTTTGTAAGAGCGCACAGAATGAGCTAACCTTTGCATGGCTACGACACAGAGAGAAAAATGCTGTCAACACGTCATAAATTTCAATTTTACAAAAAGAAGCCTTGTTACTCCAGCTTAAAATTCATGAAAAAACTATCACAGGAACTCTAAAACTTATTGTATTTGATTCAGTGGTTAAACATATATTGAAAATCGAAAAATTAATAATGCCCATTTACATAAGATGAAGATACGAAAATAATAATTAATGAATAATTCTTCGTCACCTTATCTGTGTAGTATATTTTGTGATTCATATTGTATTTGGTATGATTTTTGTATCTGATACTATTTTCACTGTGTGATGTGCAATATTATAAATAAGGACATGAAATAAAATGATAAGCTATTAAGATTAAGTAACAGTTTGCTTGTTTTTTTGTTTCAGACTTCCACAAAACACAACCTTATGTTGTAACAGGCAGTGTGGATCAATCTGTTAAAGTGTGGGAGTGCCGCTAACTTCGCCTAAGTTTGCCCCAAATCGGCCAGAGTCATAAATTATTCTTTTCAATTGAATGGCAGATAATTGAAAAGCTTAAATTCAGTGTCTCATCGAAATACATCTGTAGTGTAGATTTTCTGTTTTGGATGTGCCGCAGGTTGCCAATTTTAGATGTGATATCTACTAAAAACAGAAATCAAAACAAATTATTATTTAATCATATATTTAAGTGAATATTCTCTTACCATGTTAATATTTCACTATAAACTGTGCACATTCAGTAAACATGTTTTATTCCAAATTTTATTTAATTGTTTTATAAAATTTATGTTATATGAAAAGAGGAATGGCACAGAAATTGTAGCTATCTATCAATTAAACTCTTATCAGTTTAGATATATACTAGTATTTATTAGATGTGTGCTGGCAAGTTTTTAGATTGTGCAGGTATCTAAATTAATATTAGTAATTGATAGTTTATTTGTACAAATTTCATCTTAGTTTTCATTAAATTACCATTTTTCTATTTGGTTGAAATGAAACACTAGCATAATCCCTACATAAACAGAAAAATTCTTGTATGTTCTGTGATAATTTCTATTAAATATTTACTTTATATAAAATATGTCTTTTTATAATTAAATATAATTATTAAAGGAAAATTAGTTGTAATGTAGAATTTTATTCCAAGCTTCTTTTAGTAGTGTCTGTCATTACCCATAAACTTGTTTAGGTTAAATTTAATCCTAATAGATAAATAATTAATTTATTCCAATTTATGACCATTTTGCTCCATGAATAAACATGATTTTTAAAACATTTATTCTTTTTAAATAGCATTATCAGGTTTTAACATTGTATTAAACATAATATATATATAATTAATTTGAATAAGAGCAAATCGAAATTTAAATTTTTTTTAAGAACTAGCAGAAGAGTGAACTTTCATTTAATTAGATTTTTATTTGAGTAGTTAAATATTCCTTTTTAATGTCATGATCCTATGAAAAATTGAAAGTTATTCCTTGAAAAAGTGAAAATATGAGTAAACTTCTCCTTTTTATGTTTTTATAGAAGTATATGCATGATTAAATCTTGCTTCTCTCTTAATAAATTTTAGTTGAAGAAAGAAAAAAAAAAACACAGATTTTGTTGTGTAAATATTCTTGTAAAACTGGGAAGTATGAAAGATTCAATCTGTTGCACCTCATTGTAAAAATAATTTGCCAAAAAATTAAAATATTGAAGTAAGACGAGTAATTCCTAATATTACAAATTTAAAGAAACTTAGAGAATTTTTACTCAAATTTTGCAATCAAGCCAGATTTGATATGGTGGCAATCTATCTTCTTAAGATCTGGTTCCGATGAGAATTCACTACCAAGTGCTATTTACTCATTATCATTATTGGATGTAAATATGCATCTTTGTGCGCCTTATTCGCTCAACATCATCTACCGTGGCGGTAGAGATGAGTTTTTCATACATTAGCTTTTGTATGTCAGTGGCTTAGACATGTCCACGCACGCATTACCCTGATTTGTTTGCTGTACAAAGTGCATCCATCACAAATGTATGTTGTTTCATTTTTTTATCATAAATAAATGCAATATACATATGTAAAAGCAGTATTGTTGTTGCTTCTTTGCTATCCAAATTCCTTGGTAGAAAGTGTGAATAGGCTACTACTAATAATTTAGTTTTATTGAATATTTATTCTTTAAATAAACTAAATGTTTGCGTATAAAATCGTAGTAATGAAACATAAGATAAAAGCTTTGGGCATGTACCTCTCTTAACCAATTTCGGATCAAAGACGTTGCCTTCACGTCCCACGCCGAATGGACCGACAGCTCAACTATGTGACGTTGACGTAGCGACACTGGTTATCTACAGTTGCATTACTCAGCCCTCGGAGTCAGTGTTATCGCTGTTACAATGCACCCATTTGTTTTGAGGTGCTTATCTGTCTGTCTCCTTACCTTTACTGTTTCCTGTCACTGTTGTCTCAACTACTTGATATTAGTTTGGGGAATTTAGTCCTTGTGTTCGGTCTTATCGTTTTGTCGCGTTTGTGATTTCCAATGAAATGGAGGATAAACTGCGATCATCCAAATTAGATAGACTACTAATACGGTCAGTGTAATGTTTATGAGTATACCTGGTTTGCCTATCTTACTTGTATACTCAGGTAAGATAGGCATCGATCAACTTACCTGAGAATACAAACACTGAACAAAACACAAAGGCGCAATATACTAGCCAAATTTTCAGGATCACTTCATTGAGTTACGAATAAACTGACAACTTTTCCTGGGTAAGTACATTCCCAGTTCACATGTACATGAGTCAACCCTCATGTAATGAGGATTTTGACTAGGTGCAAAAATAGTCAGCCTCTACAATGGGTATTGACAACACCCAGTTCGGGCCTCATCTTCATGGAGCGAATAGTCCTATGTAAACTTATGCAACTTATAAAATGTCCACCTCTAAAGTTCTAGTGGTATAGAAATTTGAATGTGATTATGACCCAATTTGAATTTGATTGTGATTGTGGCTTTGTATTTTTCTGAGTAAAAAAATTGTTGCAAGTGACATTACGTCCTGTGTGCGACGTAAACCAATTTACAATAGACCTAGCCAAGTTGTTCAGTTGGTAGGGTCCTTGTCTTTGTTTAGAAATAAAGACTTCCATATTGGAAGTGTAGAAAGTCTTCATTGCCCACACTTTTATGCCTAACTTGCCTGATTTGTTTGGCATATACACTCAAAAACTAGATTTGCCTCAAAAGTTATGCAACATCTCATCAATATTCACATATTCTCTCACATAAGCGTACAAACTCATAAAATGTATCTCTCGTACAATATAATTCATCTACCGATTTTCTTTGTCAGGAATCTTCTAACTCCTGTCATCAAAACTGATATTTCTTAGTACAAATTTAAATCTCCTTCAACTTATAGAGAGCCTAAATATTTCAACTCCAAGACCATATGCCCACCATAAGTCAAAAAATATTTTGATGGGCAGAGTGAAGAACGCCTGCAAGATAAAGAAGACCTATAATAGCTTTGATTTCAGCTACATTGGTTTCCGTTGCATCCTTTTGCCGTTCAAATTTGCCTCTAATTTCACTTTTTTTTTTTTAGTTTAGTTTACAATGTTTTGAATTAGTTGATCAGGGAAAAATAGCTCCCAACATTTTACTTCTGTTTTAGCATGCCTAGCATTTTTAATAGGCCCTGGGAGCTTAGTAACAATGTTTGTCTTCTTATTACCTTATTACCAGTTCTGCGTCAATGCCTAGCATAGCTAGATAGACTGCGTCAATTAAAGACCGCAACACATACGCACACTAAGCTGTATTACATGTATGGCGGTGGATGTCGATTTGCCCCAAAATGATCCCAGAACTCGCGGAGGGAGTAGAACGGGTGATCTTTAAGTATTTTGAGGACGACACTTTTGAAACGAGGGACTGTAAGAGTTTTGATGTCTTCTGGCAGGCTATTAAACATTCTAGCCCCGAGCAGAGGGAAGCATTCTCGGGTTTTTGAGAGCCTTGTCCGAGGGATATCGAAATTAGCTGCCGATCTTGTATTAAGGTTGTGCACCATGTTTCTGGTTTGAAAATTATTTGGGTTTTCCTTGACGTGCAGTAGACTGGAGAAAATGTACTGGTTGAAGACTGTCAGGATTCCAAACGTTGTAAATAGAGTTCGGCAGGAGTGTTCAGGTGTTTGTGGGGTTGATGTGTGATGCGTATGGCTTTTTTTTTTTTGGAGAATAAGTATGTTCTGGCATCCTGTGGAGTGGCCCCACAGAGGCAGTCCATAGTTGATGTGACTGTGAAAGAGTGAGTGGTAGGCAGTCAGTAAACATGAAGTGGTGACCTGTTTCTTTAGTTTTCTGAATAAGAATAGTACACGGGATAGCTTGGTCCTGACTGAAGAGGTGTGCTCATTCCAATTAAGCTTACTGTCTGGTGAAGCCCAGCAACTTGACGGGGGCTGTGTGCAGTTGAATGGGTTGGAGGCTAAGACTGCAAATAATTTTTTGAGTTTTATCTTGGTTTATTTTAAGGCCATTAGCATCAAACCAGGATATGGCTGAAGTTAGGAGGCTATCTGCTTCGTGCAGTGCTGCCGCGGTGGTCCGTCCGCGTCCGATCAGAGATGTGTTGTCCGCAATGATGAGTGAACGCCCTCCGCAGTCGAGGTCATTGACAATAATAAGGAAAAATAGTGGGCCTATGACGGAGCCCTGGGGAACTCCGTGTTGAACATTCTGCGCTGTAGAGGAGGCACCTCCAACGGACACTACTTGATTTCTGCCGGACAGGTATGAGCTGATGGTGTCAAGAACCGCGCTCACGCCGTATTTGCTAAGCTTCCCCAGCAAGACCCTGTGTGAGACGCAGTCAAAGGCCTTGCTGAGGTCGCACAGAGCTATAGCCACAGATTCTCGGTCTTCGAAGGCCTGCATTATACGAGGAGTATCCAAAAAGTAAGTTTCCCTGTCCTGTAAAAAGACGCGTGCGTAACACAGCGTGCAGCTGTGGGCGGGGATATTTAGCGCGGTTCGGTTGGCAACAGGTGCGCCGGTCACTGGCGCATTGTCACGCTGCTCAGTCAGGTGCTGCCCAAACATTATGGAGACTCCACTGCGTTCTGCCGCCAGTTGCGAAGTCCGTAGTGTTATTCGTTTTTTGACCGCCAAAAACGTAACTGCCGTTGAAATTCATCGTCAGTTGTGTCAAGTGTATGGTGAACATGTTATGTCCGTTCAGATGGTCCGTCGTTGGCGTGCAATGTTTTTGGAAGGAAGAGAAAATGTTCATGACGATGAGCGTAATGGCCGACCGGCCAGTTCTCGGCAACCAGACGTCATTAATGCTGTACGAGCAGTTATTGACAATGATAAGCGAGTGACTCTCGATGAAATTATGGGTAAACTGCCGTCAAGTTTTGAAGTTAGCCGGTCATCTGTGCACAATATCATGACAGAAGATCTTCAGCTTGCAAAAGTGTGTGCAAGATGGGTGCCTTGCTTATTGAGCGATGCCCATAAACAACAACGAATGGCTGCTGCCCAGTCTTTCTTGCGATTGTTTGACGATGAAGATGAAAACCTTTTCAGTAGAATAGTCACTGGTGATGAAACATGGATTCACCACTCAACTCCAGAAACCAAACGCCAGAGTATGGTGTGGCAAAAAAAAAGGAGAGGCAGCTCCTCAAAAAGCCAAAGTTTTTGAGTCAGCAGGAAAGGTAATGGCTACAGTTTTTTGGGACTGCCGTGGAGTGTTATTGATTGACTATCTTCCTCGTGGCGAAACCATAAATGCAGAAAGGTATTGTGAAGTTCTCACCAGACTTCGGCGGGCAATACAAAATAAACGGCGCGGACTTTTGTCGCGCACGGTTCTGCTTATTCACGATAACGCCCGACCACACGCTGCTCGTGCAACAATGGAACTTTTGAGGAAATTTAAGTGGGATGTTTTTGGTCATCCTCCATACTCACCAGATCTTGCGCCTAGCGATTTTCATCTGTTTCCGGAGCTCAAAAGACACCTTGGCGGTCGGCGATTTGCCAACAGCGATGACCTTCAAAATGAGGTGGATACTTGGCTTAAAAATTTGGCGGGTGAATTTTGTGATGCTGGAATAAAAAAACTACTTCCTAGATACCAAGAGTGTTTAGAAAGGGATGGTAACTATGTAGAAAAATAAGGTATGATGTAAAAAGTTGAATAAATGTGTTTCAGTTATTTTTTGAGTCTTTTTAACTTTTTCATAATTAATGGAAACTTACTTTTTGGATACCCCTCGTAGTATCGGACAGTTGAAGTAAGGCTGTTGTGGTTGACTTGTTTCGTCTGAACCCTTGTTGTCCCTCCATGAACATGTCGTGTTCCTCGAAGTATATGGTGAGTTGAAATTTCATGATCTGCTCGAGAATCTTAGAGATTACTGGAACGAGTGCTATGGGCCTATAGCTTGACACGCTCTTGGGGTCGCCTTTTTTGTATACGGGTAAGGTACGGGAGGTCTTTAAACATGATGGGAAAACTCCCCTCTCCAAACAAATGTTGACAACTTTAGTCAGCGGCTCAATTATGAGATGTATTACCTGCTTGAGAAATTTACTGGTCTGGGCTGTTTGAGTCTCTAAAATTGCCCACCAATTTTTAAATTATTTCCTGAGTAACGGGTTCCCAACGAGTAAACTGTGTGCAATCGTTTGAGACGACATTGTCCACAGGGTCCATAATGGACAGGGGAATTGAGTTTACAATTTCCTGAACTGACTCCGTGAAGAAACTGTTGAAATCATCTGGGCTACCGGAGTTGTTAACAACTGAAGACGTTTTGCGGCAGTCATTTATTAATTTCCACGCTGCTTTTTGGGGGTTAAGTGCTCGGGAGATGAAGTCAGCGTTGTAAGTTTTTTGGCAACCTCGATCTGAGTTCTGTAAAGCCTTTTGGCTCTGAGGTACAAGAGCAAGAACCTTTCCTTTTCCAGAGGGAGAGAGGCTGTGTTTAAACGGTCCCTCAGTGCGACTACGTAAGTCTTAATTTGCGCAAGCTCGGGTGTGTACCAGTCCTTGCTGTTGATTTTTTTGATAGAGCCTGTTGGCGGCCTTTTGGGAGTAAGTGGGAAAAAAGTGTCAAAAAGATTCTTAAAATTGATAAAAAAATGCTCAAAGAGGTTGTCTGCCGATTGGCCACCATTCAGAGTGGGTTGGTGGTCTAGGCTAATTAATGCGGATTTAAAACGCTCTAGATTTGGTTTGTCAATCACTCTCTTATAAAACTTATATAATTATTGTGCCAAGTGGTGGTTGTATTTGCACTCACCCGTGGTAGAGCCAACTTCACCAGTAATGCACAGTGGTCCGACACCATCGGATCCACAACCTCCGCATTATATTCCCATAAGTTGTAGTTGGTGACGATAAGGTCAAGGCGGGCCTCTAGCCTGGTCGGTGGAGTGTCTGTGATGAATAGTCCGAAAGTACGTAGCAGATCCGAGAAATGTAGATCGTTTTCAGAGCCACTTCCAAGATTTATGTTAAAATCGCCCGTCAAAAGAATCTTCTTGCTGGAACGTAACAAGTGGGTAAGACAGTTGTCTAAAAGAGTGTAAAAATTATTAATGTCTCCACCGAGAGAGCGATAGTTAGAGATCACTAAGGTCCCTAATATTGTGAGCTCAACTCCTGATAACTCCAAGTCTTTTTCGTGACAATAATTATGGAGATCCAATACTTTGTATTCTAGGTTGCTATTATTGATGTGGATGTAAACTGACGTTCCTCCACCTCTGGCTTCTGTGCGACTATAGTAAGTAGCGAGGTTCAGATATTCAATGTTGCAAAAGAGATCCATTTCAGTTGCACAGAGCCAATGTTCGTTAATGCAGAGGATGTCTGGTAAGGCATCTTCAATGAAAAAAGAGAGGGGGTCAAACTTGGTCCGAAGACATTGAACGTTGAGGCTACATAGGGTGAAGCCCAAGTCAGGTTGCATAAAATTATTAATTATAGGCCTAGGTCTAGGTTTATTTACAGTATTTACACTATGTGTGCTTGCAGGCTCATATGAGCAATGGTATATCTATGAGAGCTAGGGGCTATGTGTTCAGGTTGGCGTTTGGCCTCCGGAACAAAAAACGCTTTACAGTAACATTTTTAGGCCAGATTTTTCCATCAAAAAGACTGTCTTTCAGAATAAAATCAGCCCCTATTTTGAAACTAGCATTAGAGCCTTTGGATTCTAGTTGTTCAACAACAAAGTCTTTTTTATTGGGAAAAGTGTTGTCTAGGAAGGATTTAATGTCCTCAACTGTCGTGCTACCTTTAACCTTTCCTAGATGTATCCAGGCTCTCTTTTCACATACAAAAGCTGTAGTGTCGATATTTGAGCCTACACTAACCTTAGGCCTAGTTCGGGATTTTGGTTTGTTGAGCCTACCTTGGTTGACGTTTGTGGTTAGTATTGGCTGAGTACCAGACTTGTATGTTCTCGTGTTTTAGAATTAATTCAAATTATTCGACAATTTCTCAGACTGTGTGTACTTTGCTTATCTAAGTTTACAAAATATGTTTTGTTGGTGTCTGTTCCGTTGTTGGATCATTACATCTGTATGTCTATTAGACCTTAGTGCACAACTACGAACAGAGGCTATTTTTTTGATACCTGAACCATTTAAACTGGTCAATAAATAAGGAGGAGTTGTGTTTACAAAATACGGCTTCACGTATTATATTCACGTATTCTAACTGTGAAAAAATTAATAAGTTCAAAATACCGGGTAATAATAATAAATGGGTGGGCGGGTGGGAGATTTTAGGCACTAGGAATGCAGTGCTATGACCCAGCTACTTGGGGAAAAAGTGTTGTGGAGATTGTAGGCTAACCACCAACTTGATTATTACCAATCGAATCAAGAACGATCGAATGAATACCCATACACGTACAGTAGTATTGACCCACCCGCCCACCCATACACGTACAGTAGTATTGACCCACCCACCCACCCATACACGTACAGTGGTATTGACCCACCCAACCATCAATACACGTGCAGTAGTATTGATCCAACGTTTTATAAAAAAAGATTAAAGAACTCCAAATTAATAATGTATTGACCCACCCATACACGTACAGTGGCATTGACCCACCCACCCCCCATACACGTACAGTGGTATTGACCCACCCGCCCACCATACACGTACAGTGGTATTGACCCACCCATACACGTACAGTGATATTGACCCACCCATACACGTACAGTGATATTGATCTATCCCATACAGTGATATGTACCCACCCATACACGTACAGTGGTAGTAACCCACCCACCCACCCATACCCTTACTATGGTAGTAACCCACCCACCCACCCATTCACGTACTGTGGTAGTAACCCACCCACCCATACACTTACTATGGTAGTAACCCACCCACCCACCCATTCACGTACTGTGGTAGTAACCCACCCACCCACCCATACACTATGGTAGTAACCCACCCACCCACCCATACACGTACGGTGGTATTGACCCACCCACCCACCCATACACGTACAGTGGTATTGACACCCAGTAGGGTGGGTCAATACCACTGTACGTATATGGGTGGGCGGGTGGGTAAATTCCACTGTACGTGTATGGGTGGGTGGTTGGGTCAATGCCACTGTAAGCGTATGTGTGGGCGGGTTGGTCAATACCACTGTACGTGTATCGGTGGGCGGGTGGGTCAATACCACTGTAAGCGTATGTGTTGGCGGGTTGGTCAATACCGCTGTACGTGTACGGGTGGGCGGGTGGGTCATTACCACTGTACGTGTATGGGTGGGCGGGTGGGTCAATACCACTGTAAGCGTATGTGTGGGTGGGTTGGTCAATACCACTGTACGTGTATGGGTGGGCGGGTGGGTCAATACCAATGTACGTGTATGGGTGGGCGGGTGGGTCAATACCACTGTACGTGTATGGGTGGGCGGGTGGGTCAATACCACTGTAAGCGTATGTGTGGGTGGGTTGGTCAATACCACTGTACGTGTATGGGTGGGCGGGTGGGTTAATATGTCGACTTGAGGGCGACTGCTGTATTATGTCCAATTGAGTTCGGGTGTGTAGCTCCGGGGTTGGTAGTAGGCCTGGAGGAGTTGACGAAGGTTTTCTAATGCGTGTAGATTGTTTTTAGGCCTGTCAGACCAAATAGTGGGATTTGGAGTATCCCTGCCAATATATGTATAGGATTAGTGATAATCTGACCTGGTGTGTTCTGCTGATTGTCTTCAAGCTCCATATCACCTTCCACTTCTCTGTTTGCAGGTTGTTGTTCTTGTTCTTGCCCTTGAATGTCTTCAATATTCACCTCACCATCGTTATTTTGTTCTTGTTCTTCTCCCTCTTCAACACTTTCTTCTGAATGACTGTCATTTTCGGAATAATTCACCAGTTCATTTTCATTGACGTTACCTAACTCACTTATGTTAGGTTCCAAAATGGACTCTAACGGGTCTCATTCCTCTTTAGTCTTCTTTGTAATCCATTATTTTACAAGTAAATAATACACAACGTAATAAAAAAACAAATCAATAAGATTTATAACTAAATACTTTGATTTTACACTTCACCATATCCTATGACAGGAGGAATCGTGAAAAAAGGACTTATATTAAAAATATAGTGTGATAAAGACAAACTTTGAAAAAGTATCTGTTTTTAAATTAATAATGAGGGGAGAGTAGACTTAACTACTTAAATTTCCCCATCTTGCACAAGGAAACTCATCTAACTCTAACTTCATTTTTATAGCACTATGTATAACATAATATTATATGAATTATGTTATGTCTAAGTTATCATTATTATTACTACAAGTACTTTAAGTCCAGATATGTTTTAAAGAGTAGCACTCTTGATGATTAGAATAGAATAGAATATCTTTTATTGTCGTACAGGCTACAATAAGCATTGACAAAGTCGTTTTTCAGCAATCATGCCACGTTACCATTACATAGTTTTATAAATAAATAATAAATATACTAATACAATACAGCAATTACACTATAGACAAATAATTTAACTTATAGATAGTGTACAATTAATGCCTATAAACAATGACAAAGTGAATATGACTAACAAGAACAAATATTATCATTTTTAATATTATCCCTGCCAATCTCTTACAACTCATAATCCCTAGTTTAAAATTCAATCTTCGTGACCAAGAAAAATTCATTTATTGAATAAAAGGGATTCTTAAGTAACCAATTATAAAATCTGATTTTAAAAACATTGATTGAATAAAGATGGATGAGGTGATTTATTTTATTATATACCTTCAAGGATATTACCAAATGACTAGAAAGTGATTTACTTAACCTATTGAACTCAATTGCTGCTTTTTCTCTGTTACGTGTTTTGTAGTTGTGTTTGTCACAGTGTAAAGTTATTAGATTCTGATTTTTTAAAATAAATGAAGTTAAATCAAATATATACAAGTTGATAACTGTTTGCACTTCTAGCTGAATAAATAAAGGTCTGCAGTGATCTCTCATTTCTGATTTTGTAATTACTCTAATTGCTGTCTTTTGAAGAAGTAATATTTCATTGATTTTTGAACAGTTACCAAATGATATTAAACCATACCTAAAAACTGACTGAAAGTATGCATAATAGGCCGTTTTGAGGTAGTTAAAAGGTACGCAAAAAGTCAGTCGTTTTAAAAGATACACCACCCTTGATAATTTTGACGATATATATTCAATATGTGGTTGCCAATTCATTTTATTGTCAATATAAATACCTAGAAATTTAGCATTTGTGACAAAATCATCAGTTGCTGGAACTTCAGCAGTTCTTAACCCTTATAACGCGTCATCCGTGTATATATATACGCATGTTTACAATTGCCCGTAACGCGTTATATGTAATATTTCGCGACCTGATAACAATAATCCTAGAACAGGCCTAATACAACATAGCGAGTTCTAAGATTCAAGGTCAAGACTATTTTCAGGTTATTATTCATTTTCGAGACCTTTGGACTGGTTACTAAGCAACGAATGTAAATAATATGAAGTTTTAATTCATTATTGCCTCTTTCGAGGTAACCGCTAGCGCTCGCAGCGAATATATACGCATCTGCTAGTCACATGACGCGGCGACCGGCTGGCGCTCGTCAGTCTGCAGTTATTTGTTGTCTGTCTCGTGCATTGTACTAACCTCCGGTGTGTAAACAAAGTTTATTATTTCGAATTTACTCTATATTTTTCATTGTGACGTCTAGTTTTATTTTTGTTGTAAATAGTGTTTATTTTGTGTACATAATCTGTTGTCTTATTGAGTTATATTGTAAATCTTGTTATTGAGTATATTGTATATTGAGTTATATATGTATTGTATATCGTTATTATTTTTTTTTTTTTACACTGTACTATCCTGGTTTAGATTTAAAAAAAATATAACTTTACAAAAACTAAAATTATATATATTCAAGAAAATGAAGCGTTAATTGAAAAATTACAGAAAATTGCTCAGCGTTTTAAGGGTTAAAGTACAAAGCAATTTTTTTAGTCTTATTTTCATTAAATAAAAACCCATTTGTTTTAAACCATATGGCAGCGTCTTTAATTGTTTCTTGAGAAAATAATTTAAGTTCTTCAAGGTTGCCAGCAACATCCACAAAGATAGTGTCATCAGCATATAATAGGGATTTCGAGTTAACAGAGAAAGGCAGATCGTTCACACTAATTAAAAATAAAGGTGGTCCCAAAACCGACCCCTGAGGAACTCCATACTCAACTAAGGCGTCCTTGGAATATTCATCATTCACATAAACTGATTGAAGTCTATTTTCCAGATATGATTCGAACAATTTTAAACAGGAACCAGAAAAGCCATAATAATTTAATTTTAATAAAAGGTCATCGTGCTTGACACAATCGAAAGCCTTGCTCAGGTCACACAATGTAACCTGAGCACAGGCTCTGTTTTCAAAAGTTAAAAGTACTTCTCTTACAAGTACCATCAATACCACTGTACGTGTATGGGTGGGAGGGTGGGTCAATACCACTGTAGTATGTGTACGGGCGGACGGGTGGGTCTATATCACTTTATATGTTTTATTTATATGTTATATTGTTTTCAAGTATATGTTTGATTTGTGACACAAGGTACCAATCAGACAACCAAAGCCGTCAATTGGATGTGTGTTTTGGGTAGGTGTCCACTAGAGTACCCGGCGGCCCAGTCTGTACCCAAGTTTGAAGTTTGTTTACTAAGAGGCCTATGAAAAATCCAATCACACCATTGTTTTTCTCGTTTAATTGTTCATTATGACATGTACATTTTAAAATTTTATAAAAATTGTTTATCCTAGATGGAACAAAGAAAGTGACGAAATTTTTACTTATTATCTCTGTGCATCAATTTTACACTTTTATTACCAAAAATTAACATCCCGTATTTAGTTAGCAGGTTATGAGTACCACACATACTAATTCAGGTATTTCTTTGTTGTAAGTTCCATTGTTTAGTAACTATTTCACTTTAAATCGAAAAAATGCTGTTAATTTAAATAACAACAGGACCTCATTGGAGACCTTAATTTACGGATAACCAACCCTCGTATCATATTGATTAGCAATGCAAGATCTCTGTTTATCATGAGCATCTGACTACACTGTCAATAGTCAACTAAGATTCTTTATGCATCACCCCTTTCAATAATTCATGAAGCTAAGCGTAATTTTAACATTACAAAAATTGAGAAAAGTAAAAACAAATGTAAAGCTGCTTGGTCAGTAATTAATTCAAATAATTTTAACAGTATGGAGCTATCTAAAAATCATGCAGTTAATATACATCCTGATGTTTTTAATGAATATTTTATAAATTCTGTTAGAGAAATTAAGCAAAATGTAGATAAAACTAGGGTAACTGTAAGAGAGTTAGTTAGTAAGGCCTAATGATGTTGTAAGGGCTGCAAAAAGGATGAATAATACAAGCAGTAAAGATATATACAATTTCTTTAATAATCTTCTAAAGAGCTTGGTACATACTATCGCAAAACCGTCGCCTTATCGAGACCCAGAAAAGAAATCTCAGGACGAGCAAAAGTGACTTTCTCTGGATTGACGGTAAGGCCAGCTGATTTAAGGCGACTAAGAACTTCCTCCAGATGTTGCATGTGTTCCCCGAAAGTCTCACTGTAGACAAGAAGGTCGTCCAGGTAATTGAAGACAAACTTGAATTTCACATCATGGAAGATGGAATCAAGCAGACGAGTAAGAGTCTGGGCACCCACAGCAAGACCCATAGGAACCCTAGTGAACTGATAGAGATTCCAGGGAACACAGAAGCTAGTCATAGGCCGTGATTCCTTCTTCAATGGAATCTGATGGTAGGCCTGGTTCAAATCAAAAACACTGAAAAACTTAGCCTTACCGAACCAATCAAACGCAGAATGCAAATCAGGCAGAGGTACCGAGTCAATAGCGACCTTAGCGTTGAGCCTCCGATAATCCATCACAAGCCTAGACTTCCATTAGGCTTGGGCACAAGAAAAGCTGGACTGGCATAAGCGGAACGAGACGGTTCAATCACACCCTTGCTCAGAAGATCTTCAATCATAGCCCTCATAACCTCCATCTTAGGGGGAGCAAGTTTGTACGGATGACTTCTAACAGGCTGAGAATCGGTGAGGTGGATCTCATACTCCAGAAGAGAAGTGACCCCAAGCTCCGGCGTAAGCACATCAGGAAACCGCAAACACAGCCTCGTAATGGCCTCCGCCTGCTCAGGGGGGAGATGACCAACTGGATCCACCTTGGGTTGTTCGGGCTCACAACCCACCTCTCTGACTGCAGGAGGGCAGTCAGAATCACCTACTAGAGGCACCAAAACTCGCCGATTGAACTTGAAAAACATCTGGCGCTTCTGGAGGTCAAGCACCATACCACTTTTAGAGATAAAGTCTGCCCCTAGGATACAAGAAACCGCCAGGTCCTTGGCAACAAGAAATCCCCACCTCCAGGAAAATCCTTCAATTTTAAAATGTAAAAACGCCTTTAGAAGTATAGGTAGAGGAGTTTGGGATGCCGTCCAGCACGTGATAGAAGAAGGCTCGGTGTGCCTGACAAGTCCTAAGGCGTCAAGGGACTCAAAAAGAGAAAGGCTGATGATACTGCATGCCGAACCAGAATCAAGAAGGGCTCGACACACCGTACCACCAAAAGAAACAAAAACGCCAGGACACACCGAGGTGACCGCACTAAGTCCCAGGGAAGCCATGCCAGCAAGGCCCGAAAAATCCCCGACCCTCCTGCTATGGGCACGTGTCAGAGGCAAATGGCCACGGTCACTCGCAACAACGCGGGGAGCTACTGTGGAGGCAACCCCCCGCGCTGAGCGTTTCCCGCCCCACGACCTCGAGCACGTGGACAGTCACGACGAATGTGACCAGGCTGGCCACAAGCAAAACACACAACAGGAGGCCGAGAACCACGACCCTCCACTGGCTGACTCACACCCAAAGACATAGCCGGTCGACGGGTGGGGAGAGCACGATGACTCTCAGAATCCCTCCCTTGCTGGTCTGAGAACTGCACGCTGCGCGAAGCAATGCACAGCTGATGCAGCTCCCGAAAAGACGAAGGCACACCAGCAAAAACTAATCGGCACCGTTTCTCAGGAGAAATGCCATCCAGGATGACACGAACGGTGTCAGCTTCAGAAAGTGTGAGGCGCAACGCTTGACGAGCTTCCTTGACTGAAGAGACATAGGCTGCCAGAGACTCGCCCCTACCCTGCGACCGATAAAATCTATCCATGACCATCCTCTCCCTGAGTCGAATGGGAAGAAACGACGAAAGTAACTCTCGATGGAACGAGTCCACCGAGGCATCACTGGCCAAGACAGAACTCAGCAACTCCCCAACAGGACCTCTGCAACAAGGGAAAATCAGACAAAGCAAGTCCCCGGCCTGCATGCCGGGGACTCACTAAGTCTGAGAAAGGCAACTAGAAACTTCAGAAGTTCCTCAGGATCCATCCCATCGATCACAGGGAGATTCTGGATCATGGGCGTGAGAGGGTTAGGTAGCTTGTGGTAGCTCAGCTGCAGAAAAGCAGGTGAACACAAAGGAGCCGAAGCAGAAGGAACGGCAGCTGGAGCCGAACCACAAGCGACCTCAACAGAACCGCCTCAAAGTACCATTGTACGTGTATGGGACGTACAGTATCATTGACCCAGCCACCCTCCCTTATACGTACAGTATCATTGACCCACCCACCCTACCTTATACGTGCAGTATCATTGACCCACCCACCCTCCCTTATACGTATATTGCTATTGACCCACCCACCCTCCCTTATACGTAGAGTATCATTGACCCACCCACCCTCCCTTCTACGTACAGTATCATTGACCCACCCACCCGCCCATACAACAACAGCTGTATTGACCCACCCATCCGCCCATACAACAACAGTTGTATTGACCCACCCACCCACCCATACAACAACAGTTGTATTGACCCACCCACCCGCCCCTACATGTACAGTGGTACTGACCCTCCCACCCGCCCCTACACGTACAGTGGTACTGACCCTCCCGCCCGCCCCTACACGTACAGTGGTACTGACCCTCCCACCCGCCCTTACACGAACAGTGGTACTGACCCTCCCGCCCGCCCCTACATGTACAGTGGTACTGACCCTCCCGCCCGCCCCTACACGTACAGTGGTACTGACCCTCCCACCCGCCCCTACACGTACAGTGGTACTGACCCTCCCGCCCGCCCCTACACGAACAGTGGTACTGACCCTCCCGCCCGCCCCTACACGAACAGTGGTACTGACCCTCCCGCCCGCCCCTACACGTACAGTGGTACTGACCCTCCCGCCCGCCCCTACACGTACAGTGGTACTGACCCTCCCACCCGCCCCTACACGTACAGCGGTACTGACCCTCCCGCCCGCCCCTACACGAACAGTGGTACTGACCCTCCCGCCCGCCCCTACACGTACAGTGGTACTGACCCTCCCGCCCGCCCCTACACGAACAGTGGTACTGACCCTCCCGCCCGCCCCTACACGTACAGTGGTACTGACCCTCCCGCCCGCCCCTACACGTACAGTGGTATTGACCCACCCGCCCACCCATACACGTACAGTGGTATTGACCCACCCGCCCACCCATACACGTACAGTGGTATTGACCCACCCGCCCACCCATACACGTACATTGGCACTGACCCACCCGCCCACCCATACACGTACATTGGCACTGACCCACCCACCCACCCATACACGTACATTGGCACTGAAGCACCCTGTGCCATTGTCTGCCAATGCAGGCACAGTACCAGCACACTGTGGCATATGTCATTGCCACTGTACGTGTAGGGGTAACTGGGTGGGTCTTACCACGATACGTGTATGGGTGGGTTAGTGGGTCATTGCCACTGTACCTGTAGGGGTGGGTGGGTGGATCATTGCCACTGTACGTGTAGGGGTGGGCAGTACTGTACTAACCCACCCGCCCACCCATACACGTACGGTGGTACTAACCCACCTTCACGATACCACTGTACTTGTATAGTTGGGTGGGTAGGTGAATAACACAGTGCGTGTATAGGTGGGTGGGTGGGTCAATACCACAGTGCGTGTATGGGTGGGTGGGTTGATATTACAGTGCTGTATATTTCATGCATCAATGCCTGGTGCAATTTAATTCCTCCATGATTTGGGAATTAATATACCCCGCACGACATCAATGCGTAGGTGGGTGCGAGAGCAGTTAAGTCTTTCATGTCTGGGTGCAAGGTACAGTCACCATCACCGTTCGTGTGTCGTTAGATGGGAGAGTTGTCAACGTCATTGATATTTGAGTGGGTCGACATCCATGCGTAGGTGGGTGGGAGAGCAGTTAAGGCTTTCATGTCTGGGTGCAAGGTACAGTCATCATCACCGTTCGTGTGTCGTTAGATGGGAGGGTTGTCAACGTTGTTCATATTTGAGTGTATACTATTATGTTCCGGACAGGGACGGGATAGCTTACTGGGATATTTTTTTTTATACCCTGCAGGCTCAGAAGGAGCCTCAGGCACAGTGAGAGCCATTGTCTTAGCCTGCGGCCTCGACACGTTAGGCGACAGTGAGAAATTAGGCCGCTCACCCAAACCCGTAGGAGTCGTGAAGCCGGAGAGTGCCTGAAAAATCTCATCCAGCCTATACACACTCTCCAAGATCCACGCCCTATCTGACGGTTCCAACCCCGGTGCCCGGTTGACCATCCGTAAGCGGGCAAGCAGATGCCCCAAACGTGCAAGACGGCAGGCCCAGTCACGACCTACTGGAGGTTCCAACTGCAAATCTTCCAAAACCCCTTCCCAATCTTCCACCTTACGTTTATAGACCAACAACTCCTCCCCAACCTCCAGTAGATCAGACCAATCCACCGCCGTACCTGCGGACAACTGCTCCCGCAGCAACCTCCGGAGATTCAAAACATCACCCTCCGGAGTCACACCACGCGCCCTCAACTCGAAAATCAACTCCTCCTTCACCAGGAGGGCAACATTCTGCAGATAAGGCATCTAGAACGCAACAAATCTCAACAATACACAAAAAACGACAACTCCAGCGTCCAAGACGAACTAAAACCCTCAGCCTACCGAGCCACTGCCGACCACTCCAATCCACCCATGAAACCCATTCAACAAAGTAACCAAGCGGATTGCCTAAGTTTTTTTTTTTAAAGTTAAATTATTTATTTGATTTTTTTATTGTTTTTGTTTTTACATAATTATTTATTTGTTTCTTTTTTTTTTTTTTACGTATTACCAAGACCCCTTGACGGTAGGTCGGCCAACCATGACCTACTAACTGGCAAACAATGACACCCACCGTCAACAACCAAGAGTGGATTATTTTTTTTTTTTTAGGCAACCACGCTCTGCTACCAATTGAGACCCATCCCCCCCCAAAGCGGGAAAGCGTGCCAACCGGGGGATGGCTCAAAACAAGGTCAAGCGATGGGATCACGGGTGGCCGTTGGAGGGTCAAAATAAAACTCGGCAGCTGAGCAAAACTAATTTTTTATCAAGTCAAACAACAAATAATCAAAAACTAACAAGCAGAAGGCCACAATATTAATCCGCAGTTAAATAACTACAAGAAACACTAACATAACCAAGATAATACAAAAACTACAAAAACACTTAACGCTACAAATACCAAAATTAACAATCCACAAACTGTATGGCCTATCTGCAGTTTAGCCTGAGACACCCAAAACGTAAGACAATTTATTAAAAATTTAAAAGTGAACATTTAGAAACAATTTTGATAACCCCAAATAATCCCGGCAATTTAGCCCCACATCCCATGATTCCACCGAGGCCAGGGAGTAAGCCGGAATCCCTGGGAAGCTCCGAATTAGAAGTTAAGTAAAAGAACAATAATCCCCTTTTGGTGAGTTTAAAAACTAAACAATTTAAAAAGAAATATAACACGGCACCGTTCTAGTAAAAAGTCCCTTGAAGACACCCAAAATACACTACATGAAAAATAAATAACTTACACCCACTATATCCCTAGGCCTAAAACATACAATAAATAATAACCTAATTTAACAGTAGGGACCTAACAAAAATAAACTCTAAAATATATAACAACAAATTAAACTAAATAACAATAAATATTAACATAAGTTTTTTCTTTTCTTTTTTTCTTAAATTTGAGATATCGATATCAATGTCCCCATGGCTGTTTCAGAGAATCACTGTTCTAGTTTTAGGCCTAGGCCACATAAAGTTCCACAAACATTTTTTTTCTTCTTTTTTTTCTGTATTTCACTGAGTATCAACCCCCAGCTCAGCCGCCGGGAAAACAAGATGGAAAGCACTGACATGAGGACAGAAGACTCCTACCCATAGATGTAGGTGGGGCAGCATGGTCGCCAATGGCCTCTATACATGGTCCTCAGGCCAGGCTGGCAGTGTAGAATGGTCGACCATCCCCGGACGGCAGGCCGAGGGAGAAAGTCCCACTCAAGGACCCTGGAGTTTTGAGTCTCTAGCCGCTCATTGTAAGGTCGTTCGGCCGCAGAGAACAATCTAGAAGAATCCAACTGATGGCCAACCTGACAGACAAAGGCTGGAACACGGAACGACCGAGTCCGAGCCAACGGCCACCAAAGTAAAGCGAATCGCCGGGCACAAGCGGTCTCAGGCAGCCCGGCAGACAACAACAAAAAAAAAACGAAATGTACCGGTCAAAACGACCCGGTACATCAGGTCAACGATCAAAAAGACCAAAGCCAATTAGGAGGAAAGTTCTTGATGTTTTTCCCCACTCTCAACATAAGCCAGCACTGGTTTCATTGGCGATTAATTTGATCTTTTCCATAAAAGGCCTAAATGGAATTTTAATAAAGCTCACTGGGAGACCTTTACCACCTAGCTTTATCCCACCCGCCCACCCATACATGTACAGTGGTAGTAACCCACCCGCAACCCCCCTACAAATACAGTGGTATTAACCCATCCGCCCACCCATACACGTATAGTGGTATTGAACCACCCACCCACCCATATACGTACAGTGGTATTGACACACCCGCCCTCCCATACACGTACGATTGTATTGATTTTATCATGTTCATTCCTCCTACAATAAAAGTTTACGATCATTTTACAAATCTCGTCTCATCCATACCCAAAGTTTGCATATCAAGATGATACAAAAAGGAGTATATACCAAGATGGAGTAAGGAATCAAATGACCTTTAGAAAGAGTTTAATACTATTGAAAACTCCAACATGGTTAATCTTCTGCTGCACACTATAGACAGTACCAGAAGAGAAAAATGGCTTAAAACTGTTGAGGATGTAAACTTTATCGACAGCAGTAGAAAAGTGTGGTAACTTTTAAGGAAATTCCACTGTTAAATCCCCAAATCAAACAGAAGTGCTCTGCCCGAAGGCCTCTAATATAGCTTAAAGGATAGTCAGCTTATCAATGTTAACCTGCCATCTTTCTAACAAACATAAGCTTTACAAGTTCAATGAAATAAAAAAGAGTTAACTGGAGATCTACAGAAATTTCACGGAGGAGGAGGTAGACAAGGCAATTTCCGCTATACCAGCAGGGAAAGCAGCTGGTCTTGACGGTATCTTTCCGGAATTTCTGTTACATGCTGGTAACAAAGTGAAACAATGGCTTCAAACTGTCTGCAGTAAAATTCATGAATCAAAAGTAGTAGCTGTTCTGAAGCCTGGCAAAGACCCTGAACTAGTGGAAAGTTAACACCAATATCTCTTCTTCGTGTTTGTTACTAATTGCTGGGAAGGCTGTTACACAATAGAATATCACCTGTTCTTGATTCTAATGTTCCAGTTGAGCAAGCTGGTTTTCTCCCTGGCTGAAGTTGTAGCGACCAGATCCTAACTATGACATAAATTATCGAGAATGGGTTTGAAAAGAGGTTGAAAAAATCTGCAGCTTTTGTTGATCTCTCAGCGGCTTATGACACAGTATAGAGCAAAGGTTTGTTGTTAGAGTTGTACAGCCTCCATCCTTGTCCCATTCTTTCGCAACATTTGGGGTCAGTGCTCATAGTACCAGGCTAATATAAAAGTTTATCTCAGTCTTGAAGAAAGCTCTTTTAGACAGCTGAATGATGGCCTGCCACAGGGGTTTGTACTTACTCCAATTTTGTTCAACGTGTATACCACTGACATCCCAATGACAAAGTCTAGACAATTTATATATACGGACGATATTACTTTAGTTTACCAACACAAAGACTTCGCAGCAACTGAAGAAATACAAGTGACCTTGCAGTCCTCGAAGAATATTTTGGAAGCCAAATCTAAACCCAGCAAAATCCAAAGTATCCTGATTCCACCTAAGTAACAGACTGGCTAATTGAAAATTGAACATCTATCTAAATGGTGCAAAATTTCATCATAATGATTATCCACAGTACCTGAGAGTAACATTAGATCGATCGCTAACGTTTAAAAACCATCTTCAAAAAACAGCAGCTAAATTTAAGACCAGGGCAAATGTATTACATCATATTGCTGGAACAACTTGGAGAGGCAATGCACACACATCATGTGTACAACTGTGTTGTCACTGGTCTAT